>CM065131.1:12440000-12725000 GCA_033026305.1 Cirrhinus molitorella
ATATTTTAAAGTGTTTTTTTTTTTTTTTTTTTTTTTTTTAAACCATGTATTGTTGTTTTTGGAAGGCTTTTTCCTTTCATGCTCATTAAAATGCAACGTTATTTCTTATTTATATGCAATGCAGGCATTCCCAAACTTTTTGTCATCTAAACCTTATTCACCAAACATATTCGACCCTGGACCACGAAACCAGTCATAAGTGTCAGTTTTTCAAAACTGAGATCTATATATTATCTGAAAGTCGAATAAATAAGCTTTTCTATTGATGTATGGTTGGTTCGGATCGGACAATATTTGGCCGAGATACAACTATTTGAAATCTGGAATCTGAGGGTGGGAAAAAATTAAAATATTGAGAAAATCGCCTTTAAAGTTGTCCAAATTAAGTTCTTAGCAATGCATATTACTTATCAAAAATATAATTTTAATACATTTACAGTAGGAAATTTACAATATATCTTAATGGAACATGATTTTTACTTAATATCCTAATTTTTGGAATACTTTTTTTTTTTTTTTTTTTTTTGGCATAATTTTAGCCCATACAATGTATTTTTGGCTATTGCTACAAATATATCCCAGCGACTTAAGACTGGTTTTGTGGTCCAGGGTCACATATTTACTTTAAGTACCCTTGAGATTTTAAATTAAATATTTCAATACTTAAGTATCATATTTGCATGTTCACGGTTTATTTGATGTTGATTAATGGTCACATGGCATGCAGGTAAACGAAAATATTTGACCTTTTTTAGCAAATGTTTTATTTTAATTGTTATTTTAAAACAAAGACTAATAAAACACAATGACGGTTCACTCCTATACTTATGAATGGGAGAAACTGCAACGCGCAATATGGAGGAATAGTACCACCTTCTAAATGAAAGAGACCAATTTCCCATAGAAACCTGAGGCTAGAATATAAGTATGTTATGACTGCGCATGCGCATTTTCTGGTCTAGCCTGAAAAATAAGCCTTTTAAACACTATTTGAGAATAAGAAACAACATTCATGGGGCAATTAAAGATTTGTTGCTGATTTGATAAATTGAGTTCAGCGAGCAGTTTTTGAGATTTCAGGATTCCCCCATTCGTTAAGATAGGACTTGGTCTTGTATGAGCAGCCTGGAGGTGTTGCAAATATGGCCACCAAGTAAAGAGAAAAGGACTTTGTTTTAAAATGATTCATTTTCACTTACACTTTGCATTTTTTTTTTTTTTTTACATCATTCTGCTATAAGATAATCCTATTTAAATCAATGTGATAAGTCAAAAGTAGTCTAAAAGTAATCTGATTAGATTACACAAAATATGTAATGCAACTGATTACACTACTGACTACAATTTTTGTCATGTAATCTGGAATCAGTAGCTGATTACAATTTGCAAGTAATCTACCCAGCTCTGGTTACCAGCCATTCAAAACTTCTATAAGTCTAAAAATATCAGAAATAAACCAGATTATCAAAGTCGTAGTTTTCCAAATGCCTTCTCCTGGCCATCACTTCATTTGTGCTTAAGTGTCAGTTTTAATGTGACTAATGCATCAATAAAAAAATGCACTAGTTTTTAATAACTTCATCTAGGCATGAAAAAGTTGTGCCAAGTCATTCAAGACTCATAGGTTTCTACTGAAAGGTAAAGCTCCCCATTATGTCTTCAGGGTCAAGGCCCTATGAGTATTAAACATTTGACTGGACTGTAATGCCTTTTAATACTACCAGACTGTAGTTTAATGGAAATGGAATCAACAAAAGAATTGTCTTAAAATTGTGTATTTTGTGAACTTAAAGAAGTTATATCAATTATAGGTGATTTACTCACTCCCTTGTCATCCAAGATGTTCCTGTATTTTGTCTTCATTTGTAAAAAAAAAAAAAAAAAAAAAAAACATTTATAAATTTCTCTCCATATAGTAAACTTTAATGTTGACTGTGAGTTTGAACTTCCAAAATGCAGTTGAAATGCAGCTTCCACAATGGAAAATATATAATCTATTTCGGAATAATGGAATTTTTACATTTAGAAAAAATAGATTGTATATAGGCCTATTTATTTTATATATAGCTTTATGATGTTTTTCTCCTTTTGCAGAAGCACTGCAGGTGTGTGACATGACCATGTGAATTCTCGTTTTTTTTTTTTTTTTTTAAATGCAAGGATCACAGCCACATGGTTTAATTGTAATTTAACAATCTTGTTGGTTAACTGTTAATGGCTTAACGACCACCGGTTAGGAGAAATAAAATAACCGAAACGAACATCTCTATTTCCAATATGGTCTGTTAATCAGAAAATACAACTGCACCAGTTTATGAACGCTGCTTGATGATCAAGTATTTAAACAAAAAAAGTATTTAAAGTGTAAAAAAAAAAAAAAAAAACACACTTCATAATTTTATGTAGGCCTATGCAATTAATAAATAGCCTAAATGATAACATTTTCAAATGGATAAAGAATGGGCTACTAGCTTGTGCAATAGGTGAAATTATGTATGGAAACTGCTCAAGGGCAATTATTTATTTATTTATTTTATTTATTTTTTTTAGATGCACCACAACTTGTGCAAAAATTAGTTTTGTTTTAAGGTTGACATCATGCACGCCATTTTATTGGTAAAAAGGCTAGTTGGATGGAAATGGGCTGACAGCAAATTTCGCAAAATGTTTTTTTTTTTTTTTTTTTTTTTTTTTTCTTCTTCTCCCAGCAAAGTGCATATTCTCTTTGTTGGTGTAATTATGGCAGTTGCATCAAATTTACTGCTATCTATTATGATTTTCTTTTGGCTCCTGTCACATTCTTAAATTGCATTTTGAATTGAATATTTTTTTTTTTTTTTTTTTTTTTTTTTTTTTTTTTTTTTTAAACAATATTAGATTGAAAGATCAGGAAAAAGCCCATAAATGCACGCACCCTTAGTCCCACTCCTCAAATAAATCACATCCAAAGTAGTTGAAAGTGGACAAGATGGATAAAAAAACGGCAGATTTAAACGCGAATGTGTCTGTCATTATTTATTCACCCTTATGTCATTCCAAACCTATAAGACCTTCCTTTGTCTTCAGAATGCAAATTAAGATATTTTTGATGAAATCCAAGAGCTTTCTGTCATGCAACTGACACGGTCAAGGCCCAGAATGCTAGTAGTGATATTGTTAAAATGACATCAGTGACATGCACTATATTGCCAAAAGTAATAAACAGGTTTGACTACTAGTTTGACTACTACTATTAATTTCCATGAGTACTAATCTTAATGTTAAAGCATATAATGATATTCTAGGGAATTGTGTCCTAATTTTCTAGCAAAAGTTTGGACAGGACCCTTTTTTATTCCAACGTGACAATGCCTCTGTGTATAAGGCAAGGTTCATAGTGAAATGTTTTATTCAGTCAGCATGGAAGAACTTGACTGGTCTGCATAAGCCAAGTTCTGATCCCTTCTGAACACCTCTGGTGTGACTTTAAAGGCAAACCTTGAGCCAAAAACTCATCACCAAACACCAGTGACTTGTACATACACTATATGGACAAGTATTGGGACACCCCTTCTTTAGAACAGACAAGGCACTTCCAAAACTGTAGCAACAAAGATGGCAGCATAATTCACGCATTTAAAAATTGTATTTCCACCTCTGTCACTTCAGTTATGGAAGTGTCTAAAATGACTACCCATATGCACAAATAATGTGTTTGGTCTGAGTTTTTGGCTCAAGGTCTGCATTTGAAGTCACACCAGAGGTGTTCATCTAATCATCTGGGATTAGGACTTGGCTTATGTAGACCAGTCAAGTTCTTCCACACTGACTGAATCAAACATTTCTCTATGAACCTTGCCTTATACACTGAGGCATTGTCATGTTAGAATAAAAAAGGATCCAGTCTTTAGCTATAAAATTAGAACACAATTCCCCGGAATATCATTATAAGCTTAAACATTAAGATTGGAAATTACTAAAGAAGTCTAACCTGTTCTTTAGAAGGGCGAGTCCTAATACTTATGGTCTAACGTGTTTGGAACAAATTTTGAATTATATATATTTTTTTTTTTTACATTTTGGGTGAACTATCCCTTTAATACCAGGTGTAAATTGGGCCTAATAGTTGTTTTGGTTCTAGTAGATGCAGCTAAGTAATTTATATTAGTTTCTTTTATATTTAAAATCTTTTATGTCCATTTAGAGTTTACAGGTCCACCTGAGTAGCTCCAAGGGTCCCATTGATGTTTTCCTCTGTACGGATGGTGGTGACTCCGGGAGCCTGCTGCAAAACGGCCTTGATGTGAATGGAAATCACCCTGCGTTTCTCAAAGTCTCTCAAGGCAAGAACTTAAGCATAACTTCTACAGCATAACGTCTGTTCCTTCCAAAAAAAAAAAAGAATGGTAGTATATTTTCCTGTTCTTTATCATTTCAGAAGCCGCTACTGAGGGAATGGCTGATGGTGTGAAGATGAACGGCAGCTCTAATGGTAGCGTCAATGGTTATGGGCCCTTGACTGGAAGTGCCCCCATGTCGCCCCTCAGTTCCTCCTTGTCCTCCATTCTCCAACAGCCAGAGGAGTCCATCCCCTTCGTGCCACTGTCTCCTGCTCTTCTCAACGACGAGTACATGCTGGGCTTGGGTGATGAGCAGGGCATAAGCGATCTGTTCGACTCCTGCGACCTGGACACGCTAGCGCTGGATGACCTGCTCAGGATATGAGCCATCCCAAAGCGGTTTTCAAGTTAGTGGTTGGTGCTTCTTAGTTTCTGAATGAAATCTGCATTGGCAAGATAGGTGGGGATAACTCTGGAGATGAACTACAGACTGAATTTCACAAGTTCTAGAATTTATCCTAAGCGTCGCATTTGACTTTGACCGTTTACGCATGGATCTTTAGGTTTTCCCCCTACGGGATCCAAGGTTTCTGTTGTCTGATACTGTACAGATGGGTTTCTGTACCCTGATAATGTTGTTTTAAAGTTATTTTTAGTGTGGTGAACTGCATGAGTTGTGTGATTTGTCTATGAACTTTGTCATACTGGTTTTCCTGATGCCACCTCTACAAATAACTCCTAAAGGTCACAATCTCTACTCTCAATGCGAACGGTTGTTCATTTGAGATCATCTCTTGCTTGCTTTCATGGGGAAAAAAAGAAACATCTCAGCATTATAGGCTAGCAAAATATCAAAGAAGATCAGCGAGTTTCTTTATCAAATGATCCAAAGTGCATTTGGTGCTCTATCATTTAGTATGCTTTGTCCATGTACAGTATCTCAGGGCACAGATCAAGAGCTTTGTGTGATCTCTGGGTAAAATCTGATCCGTTTTCCTGAGCTACAGTGTCTTATCCCTTTGTTACCAAATGATTTGTGCGAAGAAATGTTGATTCATTTCAGTGTGATTCGTGTGCAAATAACAATGTAATGGTTCTGCAAGTTCTTCTGTACTACAGTTTTGGCTAATCTTGTGAACTTTAGATTGGAAACTGAATTTTTGGATATGGCCCTCATCTAGTCCCCCTTAATGTTGAATGTATCTCAGTATCTGAATTGCACTGAAGTCTTAAGAAGCCATCATGGACATGTGGCGTAAATCGCCACAAGATTATGAAACATTTAGTGTCCTACGGAGAATTGTAGGTTTTTCAGTAGCTTTGTGTTTTATAGCTCACATTAACCTCCTGGCATTACTTCCCCTCATTTTCTTTGTCCATTCCAACTGTTTTTTTTTTTTTGTTTTTTTTTTTTTTGGAAAAGCCTCATTACATGCTTATAAACAGGCCACTGTTCTACTTTTTCCTGTTTATTCCTTCAGTCCTGCAAATTAGACTAAGCTGATCTGTTACTTTTAGTTGTTTTCTGTAACCTTTTTAGGAAAATTCAATTGTTTAATACTTCAAATGTGAAGTAACTTGTTAATGCAGTTTTTTGCTGTGGTTAAAGTAAATTATGGTACATAATTTTGAATTAGTGCTAATGCTCACTAGTTCTCTTGATTCTGCATTGGAATGAGGGTGTTTGGTCATGTATGCAGCCATATTGCATAGAAAATGTTATGATTAATCACCAGTATGTATTGTATTTGATGGTGCAGTTTGATTTACTCAAATGTAGATTTTGATTTTTTTTTTGTTTTTTTTTTAAACTATTAAGAGGCAGTTTTGTGTGCCAATGTGTGTGAAAAATGTGAAGTTTTATATGTGGATTGTAAACTGCGCATCAATTGTTTGCAAATTTTTAATAAAGTTATGAATTTCTGCATATTGTGCCCTGTTGATCTTGGTTGATCCCTGTGTATCATTAGTATAATGGGTGACAAGACAGGTGCGTTTCCATTACAGATTTATGTGAAACTTTTGAGGTGTTCTATAAATGTAGATTGAAAAACTGTTGTGAAATTACGGCGTTTCCGTTAACCAATGTTATGCAACTAAAACTTAGTTTTACCCTCTCGTGACAAGTCATGGAGATGGATATTGGTAGGTTTACTGATGTCGCAGCCACCGCACTAACTATTAATTTTAATTGTACTAGACACAGGCAGCGTGGAGAGCCGCTTCTGAACCTGAAACAAGCTGCACCGCGCGTGGTATAAACCAGTGGTCTCAAACTCAATTCCTGGAGGGCCGCAGCTCTGCACAGTTGAGTGTTTTTTTTTTTTTTTTTTTTTTAAGGTTATAGAACATTAAAGAATTTACATGTAACTTAATAACGCAAGGTGACCTGTAAATGTGGAAAAGCCATTTCCATTGCAGTTTTCTGAAATATTCCTTTCTTGAATTGCCTGAAAAACCACCATGTTTGTGAATGTTAAATTTTGTGAGAGATGGGAGTTTTTGCGAAATTGACGTGTTTTCATTAGACATATTTTCAAATCGCAATTTCAATTTGCATGATTTGAAGGATACTGTGATCATGTCCTGACTTGGTTCTAAACACTGATCATTCACGGATTTGTTCATTCTAAAGCGGCTTGTTACTGACCATCCCAACTTTTGTAGGAAATGTGCAAAAAGAGAAATTTTTATACTACCAGTCAAAAGTTTGGACACCTTCTCATTTAATGTTTTTTTAAAGAAGTATCTTATGCTCATCAAGGCTGCATTTATTTGATTAAAAAACGTAATATTGCAAAATGTTATTACAATATAAAATCATTTACAATATAATTTATTCCACTGATGCAAAGCTGAATTTTCATCAGCTGTTACTCTAGTCTTAAGTGTCACGTTATCTTTCAGAAATCTTTCTAATATGCTGATTTATTTTTAGAATTATCAATGTTGGAAACAGTTGTGCTGCCAAATATTTTTTTTGCAACCTGTAATTTTTTCAGGATTCTTTGAATAAGTTAAAAAGAAGAGCATTTATTCAAAATATAAATCTTTAACAATGTAAATCTATGCTATCGTTTTTTTATTAATTTAACAAATCCCTTGTGAATAAAAGTATAAATTTCTTTCAAAAAAAAAAAGAAAAAAAGAATACAAATTTACTGACCCCAAACTGAACAGTAGTGTATATTGTTAGAAAACCTTTCTATTTGAAATAAATGCTGTTCTTTTTTTTAACCTTTTATTGATTAAAAAATCCTGAAAAAAGTATCACAGGATCCAAAAAAATATTAAGCAGCGCAATTGTTTCCAGCACTGATTTAAAAAAAAAAAAAAAATCAGCATTTTAGAATGATTTCTAAAGGATCGTGTGACATTGAAGACTGGAGTAATGATTCTAGAAATTCAACTTTAATTACAGATATAAATTACATTTTAATGTATATTAGTATAGAAAAACATTGATTTACATTGTAATAATATTTCACAATATTACTTTTTTCTGTATTTTTGATCAAGTGAAAACAGTCTTGATAAGCATGAGAAGCTACTTAAAAAAAAAAAAAAAAAAAACATTAAATGACACGGTGTGTCCAAACTTTTGACCGGTAGTGTATGTAGTTTTTACCTTGTTTACCTTGCTTTCTATGAGAACTTCTCATATCCTAAATGTGACAAAAAGGCTAAATCTAATAAATATTAACAAGAAATTGGATTTCTAATTCCAAAAGATAGTGGAGATCAAAGTTAGAGAACAACTTATAAATACTTTATTTTTGAAATATTACTTAATTGCTCAAACTAGCTGTGTATACCACTGTTCTACTGACATATTTGACAAAATATCCCAAGCAGTTTAACAAAAAAACATTATTTTGTGGGAAACACAGTAATCAAAATTACAGAACAGTAACCACTGTAGCACAAATGAAGATTACAACTAAAATGTTGGAAGGTTACAGATGTCAGAAATTAGTAAGGAAGTGTCTTGCTTTGGATGACTTTAGCACATCTGCGGCAGCAGGACATCACTAGTTTCTCACACTATGCTGGTGTGATCTTGGTTTGCTCTTATTTTGCTGTCTTCTAAAGTTTGGTAACTGTAGTGGGTTTCCTAGCCATAACTTGTTTGCCAGAGATTTACATAAAAATACATAGTATGGGTCAAAATGATCGATTTTTCTTTTATGACAAAAATCATTAGGATATTAAGTAAAGATCATGTTCCATTTAAGATATTTTGTACATTTCCAACCGTAAATGTATCAAAACTTCATTTAGACAACTTCAAAGGAATTTTTATGCACCCTCAGATTCCAGATTTTAAAATGGTTATATCTCTGCCAAATATTGTCATATCCTAACAACACCATACATCAATAGAAAGCTTATTTATTCTGCTTTCCGATCTCAATTTCAAAAAATTTACCTGTATGACTGGTTTGGTCACAAATATGCTTAAAAAACTCCCCTTCTACTTCTGTTAGGATAACTTCAAATGATACTAAGCAGACCTGAAAATTATAGATTGTTCTCATGTCAAGTAAGGGAGGTCTGGTATTAAATGATATAGAAAAGAAAATGTGTCACAAGGCCACAAGAAAAAAAAAAAGTCTAGTGACCCATATTAACATTCAGCTGAATCACTAGGAAATTTGTAAAGATTTTTTAGTTCAAATGTTAGAATAAATATTGGATGAGCTGTTAGATGAACTTTGAACTGTTTTTGTTTTTCCCTGATTTAATTAGAAACATACATATTTTTCAATTTCTGTATTACGGCACAATGCAATGCCTCCTGTGATGCCTGTCTTTCCCTCACTTGCCATTAGATGGCATGTTCTTCATTTAAAAGAGACTGACTCTCTCATCCACAATCTTGACAATGTTCCACTCAAAATCAATGCAGTGCCATTTAATGTAGATCTTACACTGCTGCTTTCAAAACCCAATGAGCACATTTTTTCTTTCTTTCATGAAGGCTTGCATATTTATTTTGTTGCAAAATCAAATGCTTTACTATAATTCCAAAACCTTTTAAAGACATTTTCGTATCATTTCGGCCCTGGAGCACTGATGATTAAATGTTTAATTTCATTTTATTTTTGCGAGTCCCATCAGCGCAGCCAGCGTCCTAAAAATGAACAGAAAGACTTGTTCGTCTACAGACGTCCCTTATCTCGCCACGTTTAGACTAATGTGCCTCGGCTCTGAGTCTGTCTGCTCTTTGTCTGCAAGAACCAGCAGTGAATGGGCAGACAATCTATGATGTAATTTGTTTTGAGTGGCGCCTCTTTTATCTGCCTGTAGGGGGCACTGTTGAGACACCAAAGAGGGCCCAGACACACTTAACCTAATTCCCCAGTTTTGCTTGCCAGACACTAGGTTCATGGAAAGTCACAGATTTTATCAGTTATTCAAATTATAGCATCCATCCAGCAGTTAAAACAAATGGCTGCAGCTGTTCTCATTGGTTATGTGAAAACTGATATTTGTGTGCCCTTGATTAATGCTTCATTCAGCTGCTGCTGTTGTCCGCACAGGCTCCGGTGGGAAATTTCAAGCCAGACAGTTGCAAAGCACACTCTTTATTTTAGCCACAACACCCTGTTGAACTGCCACACCATGATCTGTTTTCAAAATGTTCTGGAGCATGTCATTCATTCCTTTAAACGCGTGTAAGTGCTACAGTAAAGCTGAAATGTACACACAGCGTACACGTGCGCACATGCACTGCATACGCTGCTTCTCATTCATAAAAGCGCACGCCGTGTTTTGATGGATGCCGATTGGATGAGGGCTACGCTATGCTGCGATTCGCCGCATCCTATGTGGCCAATCAGAAGCAGGCTGCTCTTCATTCCATGCGCTCTGTTTCAGATTTTAGTAGTGAGTCTGACTGCTCAACTGGATCCTTTTTTTGCTACACTGTGTCTGCAGCAGTGGTCAGAGGTCTGTGGACACTATAAACAAGGATAATGTGACACTGTAAAACACCATATGCATCTGTTTTGAAATCCATCCACATTGGTGATCTCATCCAGATTGATTTGTATTCAAACTCCTGGTTATTACATTCAGGAAGAGATGTTTGCACAGCATAAATAGCAGTGGTGGGGTCTGTATGTGCTAAGTGTAGTAGCAGATACCAAGGCAACTGGGTGACTGTTATGACAGGACGCTAGTGAAATTAACTCCTATTGATATACTGTGCTATTTTTGAATTTTTACGTCTTGTTTGCAGGTTTGATTGAAATTGTAATTTAAATCCCATCAGAATTGTTTTTCAGCACCTAGCTGAGTGACTTTTGTTTTGACAGGACGCTAGTGAAACTAACTACCATTGATATCTTGAGCTATTTTTTGATTCTTAAAGCTTCTTTGCAAATTTAATTGAACTTGTAATTTATTTGGCGGTATCTCTGCCCAGCTGGAAATGTCTTTTTCTTTTGCTTCATTCGTAGATGTTTCAGATGCCTCATTTGTGGACTAAATTAGTCCACATTGACAGATTACCGACCAAACAGCTGCACAAAATATTTCTCTGTGCCCCACGTGTTTAGAATTATCTAATTTTTTTTGACTCACTGAAGTTCAGTCAGGGACAGTTCATCCAAAAATGAAAATGAGCCCATGATTTACTCACCCTCAAGCTATCTTTCAGACAAGTTCAATCTGAGCTACAAAAAAAGTCTTATTTAAGCTTTATAATGACAGTGAATGGCTGTTGAGATTTTGAAGTCCATTAAAGTGCATCCATTCATCATAAAACGTGCTCCACACCGCTCCAGGGGGTTAAATCAATATGTTTGTGTACGATAAATATCCATATTTAAAACTATAAACTGTAATCTCTAGCTTCTGCTAACTGCCCTATTCGTTCATGAAAGACTGGCGTCCAGCGGACGATATGCAGAAGTCCAGAGGAGACAGCAAAACAAAACACAGGTCATAAATTAAAAGTACAAAACAAGGATTTGTAAAGGAAAATGTCCAAGGATTTTAATATAAGCCCAGAGGAGATTGGTTTTCCTTTGCTGTAAACAAAACTTGGTTATCGTGAGACTAGCATATTCTCACCGGAGGTTACGCTACGCCTACATCATCCACTTTCTCACTTACACGTGTACGACATTTAGCGTTAACTAGAGATTACGGTTTATAAAGTTTTAAATATGGACATTTTTCTAACATAAATGCATTGTTTCGCTTCAGAAAGCCTTTATTAACCCCCTGAGCTGTGTGGAGCACTTTTTATGATGGACACACTTTTGGTCTTTTGGACTAAAATCTCAACATCCAGTCGTACATATTATTTTTCCAATAAATAATGTCGTAATAATGAGATATGTCAAGTTAATGATATCTTTTCTCGTTAAAACATCTTTTCTCACAATAATGAGATGTTATGTCATTAAAAATGACAATTATCTCATTAAAACGACATAATTGTCTTGTTAAAACAACATCTCATCTCGCAATAATATGTTTTCTCATTAAAATTACATCTCTTCTTATAAAAACTAGATGTTATAGCATTAAAGCAACAATTATCTTGTAATAAGATGTTTTCTCATTAAAATCTTTTCTCGTAAAAACAAGATGTTGTTAATACGACAATTATCTTGTTAAAACGACATCTCATAATGACATCTTTTCTCATAAAAATGAGATGTTAGTGTTAAAACGACAATTATCTTGTTAAAACATTATCTCGTTAAAATGACATTTTGCAATAAGATGTTGTTATTAAAGCAACATAATTATCTTGTTAAAATGACATAATTATCTTATTAAAACGACAATTATCTTGTTAAAACATTATCTCGTTAAAATGACATCTCGCAATAACGAGATGTTTTACAGTTAAAACAACATCTTTCCTCATAAAAATTAGATGCTTTAGCGTTAAAGTAAGATCTCGTAATTAAAACGACATCTCGTAATAACAATGTTTTCTCGTTAAAACAACATTTTTTTCATAAAAACGATATTCATAAGACATTTTCATGTTAAAACTTTTTAAATTATTCTAAAATCTCGTTAAAAAATAGGATTTTTTCTCGTAATAACGTCATTAAAAACATTACAATTATTTACAATTTTAACAATTGTTGTTTTTACAATAATTGTCGTTTGAATATATCGTGTTTTTATGAGAAAATATGTTGTTTTAACGAGATAATTGCCGTTTTAACGACATCTTGTTTTTTACGAGAAAAGGTGTTTTAATGAGAAAACATCTTATTACGAGAAAAGATGTAATTTTAACGAGATAATTATGTCATTAAAACGACAACATTTTCATTATTACAACATAATTCAGTGGAAAAAAATAATATGTGTGTGGCAGCAATGCATCACTGTAATAAAGTTTGGAGATGCCAGGACATTTTTTAATATAACACCGGTTGTATTATTCCCATGTTTGTTTTTTCCAGTTGCCGATCTTATTTGTTTCCCGTTTCCAGAGTGTTCTCCGCCTGCCTATTGACCCACGCCTGCTTACTGGATTACGTATGTTTGCTAGCCGCCCGTCTCGACCCATTGCTTGGACTTAGACCACTCGCTAGCTTTGCCTACGTTTATCCTGTTTGTTGTGTATCAACCTTGTCTGTTTGTTTATGAGAACTGTATTAAAGTTGCATTTGGATCCCCACTCCGCTGACTCCCATCATTACAACTATGTCTTTATGCACATTTTTTAAACACATGTAATTTCTTAAATACTTCTATAGTTTTGCACGGTTTATGTATTGCAAATATTTGATATGGCTTCTGTTGTCTGGTGAATGTACTAAGTATTTATGATAAACTAAAATGGACTTATTATTGAACTTGTATGTCACATATTTAAATTAATTTGTCATTACACATTTGTAATGATCAAATTGCAATTCACTTAAAATTTTAATACTAAAAAAGCACATTACAGTTAAAATAATGTAGTATTAACGACAAAAGGCCTTTTATTTAATACATATTATCTGCAAGTACAGTTCATAAAAATATACTTTTAAGATCTGAAGTACGCTACAAGTGCACTTCTATTCGCAAGGGATTTTAGAAGGCAGTTTGGTTGAAATACAGGAATTTGATTGATACGGATGTCAGAACGAGACTGTCCTCAAAGAAAATACGACCCAGTTGTACGTTTTTGAATCGACCAAATACGATCCATTCTTACGTTTTAAAGTGAAGTGCCCTCTAGCGGTCGTAAAAATAATGACAGTGTCGCGTTGGATCTGACGTCATCGAATGACGTATGAGTTTTTATACGATTTCAGGGTAATTTAAACGTGTTTTACTAGGTGTAATTCGTATATATGACCACACCTAACCAAACCCTAAACCTACCCCTTACAGAAATAGTGCAAAATCATGATTTCTAGTGCATATTTAAAAAAAAAAAACATACAATGAAAACATATGCGTTCTCTGGTATCGAACCTGTGTTCATATGATTATACCACTCCGCAGTTCAACGCGCTACTAATTGACCTACACATAATGCTCAGGTTGAATTAGACACCTGTTACTGATAAGGGAGCAAATGTTGAATACGCTTTACAGAGACGTATTTGAGGATTTGTGAAAACGACTTTAGTCGGTCGTATAAATTGGAGGACATGTTGGTCAGAACACATGTCTTTCACCCAGATTGTCTATGTTTTCCTACTGAATTTACATAACATTTATTAATTATATTTGCTATTGATATAAGAACCATACAGCCACAATGCAGGCAGTTCAGTAATGGATAATTAATCAGACATAATTGTCTGTTGTCAGGAAGAATGTGTGTGATTGATCCAGATGGTTTAGTTTCCAGATGGGAATAAAAGAAGTTTGAGTAGATACCACACTTTTGATGGCTAAATATTAGAAAGTTCCTTCCTCTAATTTATGTTCTGAAGATGAATGAAGGTCTTACGGGTTTGGAACAACATGAGGGTGAGTAATTAATGAAAGAATTTACATTTTTGGGTGAACTACCCCTTTAATATACGCCCAGTGAAAGCATTAACACATATATTTTTAAAGCAGAACCCCTGACGTTTGGCACACTGGCTTTCATGTCTCTTTCATGCACTGACCCCAGCCGTCGGGATGAGGTAATGTGTGCCCCCTGCATAAGCAGCAGCCAGTGACCGGCGCTTTAAATTGGCTTGCCGCAGATATGCAGCGCTGCCTGGTGAGCGGCCAGTTTGTAATTTTGGAACAGCACATGGCTGCTACCCGCTAGTGACAAACTCAGTTCATTTCATATGGTGTTAATGCGAAATTAATGTAACATTTGTTGAAGGTAGCACCTTCTTGTAAGAAGTGACAGCCCAGCTGTTGTCTACGTAACGCTCCAGTTGCACCAACACAGAGAGAAGCACCTGAACTACCTGCGAAGCGCAGATACTGCGAGCGGACAGAGCAGTAGGTTCCGGAAGTGGTCCCTGGCCTGCTCATTTGCATACCATTTGCATATAGTTGCCCCCCAAAGCCTGTTGGTAATGTCAAGAGGCCAAATTAACTAGTTTTCAGTTTGCATCTCATTTGCATGGAAGCTGCTTAACCGAGGTTGCTCTGCTAGGTGACCTTAATTGCCTTCGTCCTTGTGCAGGGAGAAAGCAGCCTCTGATTGCAATTAATTTCATTAAGGAAAGTATCATTATGACCCAGAGAATACATTTGCATGCTGTCAGGATGGGGATGTGCAAGCTGTTCCCAATCAAGTTGCGTTTTGCATGTGTAGATGTTCTGTCATACTTTTCGTAAGGATGAAAAATTAGGCCGGGCTATGATGAGTGTTGCCTTCATCAGCGCGATCAATCTCACTCAGAAAAGAAGCAGATGCATTCATTACATTAGCAGGGGAGGTTCATAGTTTTGCCACGATAAACGGTCCGTTTCTGCCACAGGTTAATGTGAAGGTCTAGTGTCTTCACTGTGTGAAGATGAAGCACAGGGCTGGGTGAAAGGGAAAGAACTCGGTTAAAATGTTTAGCGAGGACATTTTAAGAAAGCTTTCAGATGTTTTGAAATTTTGAATAAATAGTGGGATACAAAAGTTTGCTCTAATTTAAAAATATTAATATGTATAAAGATTTAGGGTCAACATTTTAATGAATATAACACAATTTTGCTTATTTCAGTACAATTTTAATCAAAAAATGCAAAACAGATTCTCACATTCATTAATGAATACATTTTTTAATTGAACTTTTCACTCCGATTTTTTATGCTGATAATATTTCTAATATATAGTTGTACTACACAATTCTGAGGAAAAAAGTTTGAATTGCAAAAAAGTCAGAATCATGAGTTTGTAATGCAATTCTGAGAAAAAAGTCAGAATTGTAAGTTTGTATCACAATTCTAAAGAAAAAAATCTGAAATTGTGAGTTTATATCATAAGAAAAAAGTCAGGATTGTGAGTTTGTAACCTAATTCTGAGAAAAAAAGTCTGAGATGTGAGTTTATATCGCAATTCTGTGAATAAAAGTCGGAATTGTGAGTTTATATCACGCAATTCTGAGAAAAAAAGTTGGAATTGTGAGTTTATATCACAATTCTGAGAAATCAAAGTCTTAATTGTGAGTTTATATCACGCAGTTCTGAGAAAAAAGTTGGAATTGTGAGTTTATATCGCAATTCTGAGAAATCTGTCATAATTGTGAGTTTATATCACGCAGTTCTGAGAAAAAAAGTTGGAATTGTGAGTTTATATCACGCAGTTCAGAGAAACCATTTTAGAATTGTGAGTTTATATCGCAATTCTGAGAAATAAAAGTCATAATTGTGAGTTTATATCACGCAGTTCAGAGAAAACATTTTAGAATTGTGAGTTTATATCGCAATTCTGAGAAATAATAGTCATAATTGTGAGTTTATATCACGTAGTTCTGAGAAAAAAGTTGGAATTGTGAGTTTATATCGCAATTCTGAGAAATCTGTCATAATTGTGAGTTTATATCACGCAGTTCTGAGAAAAAAGTTGGAATTGTGAGTTTATATCACGCAGTTCAGAGAAAACATTTTAGAATTGTGAGTTTGTAAAGCAATTCTGAGAAACAAAGTCGGAACTGAGTTTATATCGCAATTCTGAGAATAAGTTTGTAACGCAAATCTGAGAAACAAAGTCGGAACTGAGTTTATATTGCAATTCTGAAAATAAAAGTCAGCTGTGAGTTTGTAACGCAATTCTGAGAAACAAAGTCAGAACTGTGAGTTTATACTGCAATTCTGAGAATAAAAGTCAGAACTGTGAGTTTATATCTCAATTCTGAGAATAAAAGTCAGAATTGTGAGTTTGTAACACAATTCTAAGAAAAAAGTTGGAATTGTGAGTTTATATCACGTAATTTTGAGGAAAAAAGGTCAGAATTGTGAGTTTGTAATGCAATTCTGAGAAACAAAGTCGGAATTGTGAGTTTATATCATGTAGTTCTGAGAAAAAAGTTGGAATTGTGAGTTTACATCATGCAGTTCTAAGAAAAAAGTTTTGAGTTTGTAATGCAATTCTGAGAAAAAAAAAGAATCTCAGAATTGTGAGATATAGTCGCAATAACCTTTTAGCTGATAATATTCTACATTTTATAATAATGTAAAATGTTCTTCATGCTAAATGCTAATTCTATTGTATTGTACATTTTCGTAATCATATAGCACTTTGGTACAACATTTGTTGTTTTTGCTTTGTGCTTTATAAATAAACTTAAATATATCAATATATATATACAGGTCCTTCTCAAAAAATTAGCATATTGTGATAAAGTTCATTATTTTCTGTAATGTACTGATAAACATTAGACTTTCATATATTTTAGATTCATTACACACAACTCGAAGTAGTTCAAGCCTTTTATTGTTTTAATATTGATGATTTTGGCATACAGCTCATGAAAACCCAAAATTCCTATCTCAAAAAATTAGCATATCATGAAAAGGTTCTCTAAACGAGCTATTAACCTAATCATCTGAATCAACTAATTAACTCTAAACACCTGCAAAAGATTCCTGAGGCTTTTAAAAACTCCCAGCCTGGTTCATTACTCAAAACCGCAATCATGGGTAAGACTGCCGACCTGACTGCTGTCCAGAAGGCCATCATTGACACCCTCAAGCAAGAGGTCTGTGGGAAGGAAAAAGTGTGGCAGAAAACGCTGCACAACGAGAAGAGGTGACCGGACCCTGAGGAAGATTGTGGAGAAGGACCGATTCCAGACCTTGGGGGACCTGCGGAAGCAGTGGACTGAGTCTGGAGTAGAAACATCCAGAGCCACCGTGTACAGGCATGTGCAGGAAATGGGCTACAGGTGCCGCATTCCCCGGGTCAAGCCACTTTTGAACCAGAAACAGCGGCAGAAGCGCCTGACCTGGGCTACAGAGAAGCAGCACTGGACTGTTGCTCAGTGGTCCAAAGTACTTTTTTCGGATGAAAGCAAATTTTGCATGTCATTCGGAAATCAAGGTGCCAGAGTCTGGAGGAAGACTGGGGAGAGGGAAATGCCAAAATGCCTGAAGTCCAGTGTCAAGTACCCACAGTCAGTGATGGTCTGGGGTGCCATGTCAGCTGCTGGTGTTGGTCCACTGTGTTTTATCAAGGGCAGGGTCAATGCAGCTAGCTATCAGGAGATTTTGGAGCACTTCATGCTTCCATCTGCTGAAAAGCTTTATGGAGATGAAGATTTCATATTTCAGCACGACCTGGCACCTGCTCACAGTGCCAAAACCACTGGTAAATGGTTTACTGACCATGGTATTACTGTGTTCAATTGGCCTGCCAACTCTCCTGACCTGAACCCCATAGAGAATCTGTGGGATATTGTGAAGAGAAAGTTGAGAGACGCAAGACCCAACACTCTGGATGAGCATAAGGCCGCTATCGAAGCATCCTGGGCCTCCATAACACCTCAGCAGTGCCACAGGCTGATCGCCTCCATGCCACGCCGCATTGAAGCAGTCATTTCTGCAAAAGGATTCCCGACCAAGTATTGAGTGCATAACTGAACATAATTATTTGAAGGTTGACTTTTTTTGTATTAAAAACATTTTTCTTTTATTGGTCGGATGAAATATGCTAATTTTTTGAGATAGGAATTTTGGGTTTTCATGAGCTGTATGCCAAAATCATCAATATTAAAACAATAAAAGGCTTGAACTACTTCAGTTGTGTGTAATGAATCTAAAATATATGAAAGTCTAATGTTTATCAGTACATTACAGAAAATAATGAACTTTATCACAATATGCTAATTTTTTGAGAAGGACCTGTATATATATATATATATATATATATATATACATACATACATATATATATATTCAATATAATGATTATACAGTTATACAGACAAATGTATTTACTAATTTTGTATTAGCAAAATGCTGAATTTTCACTTCTCAGATTTTCGACCTCACTGTACATAAACACTTTTTCTTTTCAGAGGATATCTTCAAATACCGCAGACACACGCCACCGAATTGAATGAGCACAAGACTGTGGGTGCGTGTGTGTGAGGGCGACAGAGTATATTTTCCTTTCCTCCTCAGGGTAGATTTGTAATTAAGCTTTTGGGTTGAGGCTTTTCTGCTCGGCTGGAGCTCCAAAAGCTTTGGAGAGAGAGAGAAACAGAGAAGGAAAGAGAGGGCGAGCGAACAGAATCATAATGACACTGCTCCTAGTGGAGTGTGAAATTCACCTCCGAATCCATATGCCAATAGCATCTCTCACCAAGGCCCCGGCGCCCACAACAGGGGCCTCCTGAGCCTTTTAACCCCAACCTCTGGAAATCAGTTATTCATTCGTTCGCTGCAATCGCAGGTCCTCTGATTGCTCTGACGCCTCTAATAAATGCTCAGATTGGCTTCTGAGCGCCGTGGTCCGGAATGAGAATCTCTTTGCGTCGTTCCACAGAGATGGTTCCCTTCCTTCAGGGTGGAAGCTTGTGGAAGCGGAACGTGTCAAATCCACAAGGGGGATCGGGGATGAAGGAGATGTGCGGGTCATACCTGAGGGGCTTCTGTTGATGAGAAGTGGCGCCTCAGTAACACCGTTTGGAACACCACCTTTGAGAGCATCGTAACTCCGGTGTGACAGCGGCGGCTTGTGAGCTTTACAACGCCCGGTCTTTGTTGTCTTTATCTGTCTGCTCAAAATATAGATGTTTTTCCACCCCATTTGCCCCGCACGTTGAAATTGCTGCCTCTGGTTTGATACAATAACTGAAATGAAGTGGCGAAATGTTCACGAGATGGAAAATCCTCAAAGATTTGTGTGACCAAAAATCAATATCAACCCTAAACTTACAATACACCAAACCACCAAGTGTTTGGTATCATAAAGCAACACTCAAATGTTGCAAGCTTCAATTGCTAGTCATAACGATTAGCAGCAATAGCTAAAGCAAACATCACTGTTGCGATGACTCATACTTAGGGTTGGAGATTTGAACAAACCACTAACCCTAAATATTATTAGTTTAGCACATATGTTCAGCATCAACAAGGTTTTAGATAGAAACAACGATTTTCTACGGAGCTGTACACCCTGGGTGTATGATATAGACTTTGAGTCACATGTTCAGAGCCATTTCAGAATCAGATATTAAAGGACACCTATCATGTCCCTTTTTACAAGATGTAATATTGGTCTTTGGTGTCCCCAGAATGTGTCTGTGAAGTTTCAGCTCAAAATATCACAGATCATTTATTATATGTGGAAAATTTCATTTTTGGGACATGTCTAAAAAAGAGCTACACCAGGGATCCTCAAATCTGACCCGCAAGATTTGAGGAACCCTGAGCTACACTATATTGCCAGAAGTATTGGCAAAGTAATCTTAATGTTTAAGCATGTAATGATATTCTCGGGAATTGTGTCCTTCTAATTTTATAGCAAAAGTTTGGATAGGACCCTTTATATTCTAACATGACACTGCCTTGGTGTATAAGACAAGGTTCATAGAGAAATGTTGAATTCAGTCAGTGTGGAAGAACTTGACTGGTCTGCATAAATCCAAGTCCTAATCCCAGCTGAACACCTCTGGTGTGACTTTAAATGCAGACCTTGAGCCAAAAACTCAGACCAAACACCAATGACTTGTGCATATGGGTACAGCCATTTTAGACACTTCCAAAACTGAAGCAACAGAGATGGAAATACAATTTTTAAATACACAAATTATGCTGCCATCTTTGTTGCTACAGTTTTGAAAGTGCCTTTTCTGAAGAAGGGGGTGTCCCAATACATTTGTCCATAGTCATCGGTGGAGTTTTTAGCTCAAGTAACAAGTAAGAAGCTTGCTCGGTAGCTCGGCCGGCATGAGGATATGGACTTTGGATGTGGAATCCTTGGGCACGAATCTGATGAGAGAGATTGAAAAACAAGCTAAAACGGCATGCTTGCGATTGTGTTTTTACATCACATTAATGTTATTTTAAAAAGTCACGGAGCATTAGAGTTATAGCGTCACTCAATAAACATTTTAAGTCAGAACTGTGGTGACACGTAATCAACGCCACATAAAACGTACCATATGTACGTTCATCGGTGGAAAAAACAAACGCTCTTTTAACATCACTCAGTTTTTGTCAAGAGATCAGGTTGTATTATAGTTCAAATATATATTAAATTCAGTGATCTTAACTTTAGAGTACATTTTGACCCACTTAGGTAGGAATTAAGTACATCTTTATTTCAAAATTACTTTTTTTTGTCTTTGAAATATGTTTACCAAATGTACTGGCAAGCATTTATGGTAAACTAAAATAAACTTTAATGTGATTTTTATTAAAACTTGTATTTTATGTTTTTATTACATTTGTAATTAAGTTTCAATTTAGTAAATTTAAAATATATTAACTTTACATGTAATATTGAATACAAACAGTTAAAATTATAATCAACTACTTTACATGTGTAATAGTATGCTAAATACATCAAAATAAGCTTACTTTTTTAAAGCATGACAAAAGATTAAAATATTATTTAAAATCTACTTAAGGTCGAGTAGATAGAGCAAGCTAGGTTTTTTTTTGTTTTTTTTGACAAAACTAAGGTTTTTTTAGAGAAGAAGAAAAGATAGATGACAAA
Source organism: Cirrhinus molitorella (assembly GCA_033026305.1). Classification (NCBI taxonomy): domain Eukaryota; kingdom Metazoa; phylum Chordata; class Actinopteri; order Cypriniformes; family Cyprinidae; genus Cirrhinus; species Cirrhinus molitorella. The sequence continues at coordinate 12,461,409 of CM065131.1, forward strand.
AAAGAAATTTTTTTTTTTTTTTTTTTAAGAATAGAAATAGAAATAGAATAGAGAGTGCTAGATTTAGAGGGTCAAATAAAGGCGGAAAAGATGTGTTTTTAGCCGATTCTAGTCTGATTAGCAGGACTCTGCTCGGATTGAATTTTGCAAAGAATATTCCACAAACCTCTCAGAACATACTAGCAATTGCATTGCAATGCTCTAAAACCCACTCAGACAGTTCACCCAAAAATTTAAATTCAGTCATTATTACTCACCCTCATGTCCTTCATGACCTTCGTTAATCTTTGGAACACAAATTAAGATATTTTGATGAACTCTGAGAGCTTTCTGACCCTACATAGACAGCAATGCAACTGACACATTCAAGTGCAAGAAGGGTAGTAAGGTCATCTTTAAAATAGTCCATGTGACATTAGTGGTTCATCTGTAATGTTGTTTTGTGCACAAAGAAAACAAAAAACAACTTTAAACAATTTCCACTCTTTCTTGTCCGTCTTCGACGTACGTTCACAAGAGTACCACGTCACATGATTTCTTTGCTCACAAAACTATTCTTGTAGCTTCATAAAGTTACGGTTGAACCACTATGGACTATTTTAAAACGTCACGGAGCATTAGAGTTATAGCGTCACTCAATAAACATTTTAAGTCAGAACTGTGGTGACACGTAATCAACGTCACATAAAACATACCATACGTACGTTCATCGGTGGAAAAAACGAAAACGAAACTTGCGGAAAAGTTCCAACAGGTACGTTTTTGTCATGAGATCAGGTTGTATCATAGTTCAAATATATATTAAATTAAGTGATCTTAACTTTAGAGTACATTTTGACCCACTTAGGTAGGAATTAAGTACATCTTTATTTCAAAATTACTTTTTTTGTCTTTGAAATATGTTTACCAAATGTACTGGCAAGCATTTATGGTAAACTAAAATAAACTTTAATGTGATTTTTATTAAAACTTGTATTTTAATGTTTCTATTACATTTGTAATTAAGTTTTAATTTTAAATTTAAAATATATTGACTTTACATTTAAAATTATAATCAAGTACTTTACATGTGCAATAGTATGTTAAGTTTTTTTAGAGAAGAAAAAAGTTAGAAAAGACAGATGACAAAAAATAATAGAGAATTTTTTTTTAAAGAATAGAAATAGAAATAGAATAGAGAGTGCTAGATTTAGAGGGTCAAATGTGTTTTTAGCCGATTCTGATCGGCAGGACTCTGCTCGGATTGAATTTTGCAAAGAATATTCCACAAACCTCTCAGAACATGCTAGCAATTGCATTGCAATGCTCTAAAACCCACTCAGACAGTTCACCCAAAAATTTAAATTCAGTCATTATTACTCACCCTCATGTCCTTCATGACCTTCATTAATCTTTGGAACACAAATTAAGATATTTTGATGAACTCTGAGAGCTTTCTGACCCTACATAGACAGCAATGCAACTGACACATTCAAGTGCAAGAAGGGTAGTAAGGTCATCGTTAAAATAGTCCATGTGACATTAGTGGTTCATCTGTAATGTTGTTTTGTGCACAAAGAAAACAAAAAACAACTTTATTCAACAATTTCCACTCTTTCTTGTCCGTCTTCGACGTACGTTCACAAGAGTACCACGTCACATGATTTCTTTGCTCACAAAACTATTCTTGTAGCTTCAAAAAGTTACGGTTGAACCACTATGGACTATTTTATCTAAGTCTCTATCTTTTGGGGCCTTGAATGCGTCAGTTGCGTTGCCGTCTATGCAGGGTCAGAAAGCTCTCAGATTTCATCAAAACTATCTTAAACGAAGGTCTTACAGGTTTGAAACGACATGAGGGTGAGTAATTAATGACAGGTGAATTGTCCCTCACTTCAATTACATTTTCTCCAGAATCTTTAATATCTAAAAACTTCCCTTTAATTCCGTCAGACTAAACCCTGGAGACAACTGTCAAGTAATTAATAAGTAAACAGGAAACAAATCACTGAGCAGCGCATGAATCATTGGCAGGTAAAAATAATCCGCTTCCTCCCAGTTCAAACCGACGAGAGGAAGTAGGAGTCAGACTTCATGAGGAGCATCGTTCACGGATAATACACCAAGTCTCAACGGAGGCTTTGGCAGCGCGCCAGTCCGCCAATGTTCGGTAGCCTGCAGGTTCAAGTAGTGCAGAAGCCAGGAAGTGTTGAAGGTGTGCAGTCAGTGTTGATCCCAGAATGCATATTTAGCCCTATAGGGCTCTGCTACAGTTGCCGTAATGCAGCGTTAGTCTTTGATCTGCATGCTGCGCTGGTGAACGATCTCAGTGGGGCATATCCACTGCCTGTGAGCTTTGTACATTTGCTTCCATGCAATGATGCTTTTTGTATCAATACTCCAGGCTATTATAGTGCATGTCTATATGTCTACATAGGGCAACAAGCTTCCGGCTGTGGAAGTCAGAATGCATACTGATATCTCGAGCACTCGTTGAACTTTGAAACCCTCGGGGAGGATTGTGTGTTAACTCTCTTTAACCAATACTGTGCCTTGTCAGTGCATGCATGCAGAAAGCTTGCTCAAATAGATGATTTTAGATGTGGCAGCTGACCTATGCATGTATTTCCTGCTGACTCTTTTACTGTATACGTCCATTTTTCTCTCTCGCCACGCTCCAAATGTTAAGTGTCTACAGTTGGTGTAGTGTCTTATATAAGTTCGTACAGAGGCAAGCATATTTGTTGTGAAACATGATGGTGGCCCCTTGCAGAGTGTGGCTTGTGTTCAGCCGAGCTTGAATGTCAGGACACTTTACTGTGGTGGGTGGCGTTACACAACTTTTTTTTCTCCAAAGCGTATCTTTCAGCATTACCACAGAGCAATCAGCTGTTTTATCTCTAGGTACATAGCTGTGTTGCGCATTATTTATTTACTATTATAGGATTTACTAATATTTTTACTATTTATTTTACTGTTTTTTTTTGTTTTGTTTTGGTAAAAAATGTATGTTTAGCTAAAATTTGTTTTTTGTTTTGTTTGTTTGTTTTTCATTTAGTAATAGCACTTCAAATTAAGCATATTTTATATGAAACAGAAAACAGGAAATAATTATATAACGTCAGAATATATAAATGTAAATCAGAATATACATTTATAAATCTGAATATATATTTATAAATCTGAATATGTACATGTAAATCAGAATACAGTTGTAATATATTTTATATATTAGGGCTGTCAAATGATTAATCGCATCCAAAATAAAAGTTTATGTTTACATACTATATATTTGTGTACTGTGTATATTTATTATGTATATATAAATACGCACACATGCATGTATATATTAGGGAAAAATATTTTAGATTTATATCTAAAATATTTATATTTATTTATAATCTAAATTGTATACAGGTATAAATATATATACATATTGATATTTTGTTTTAATACATACATGTATGTGTATGTATTTATATGCACATAATAAATATACAAAGTAAACACACATAGTATGTAAACAAACTTTTATTTTGGATGCGATTAATCACAATTAATCGTTTGACAGCCTTAATATATGTATGTATGTATGTATATATATGTATGTATGTATGTATGTATGTATGTATATATCGTCGCTGTCGGGCGGAATCCTCGTATCTCCAAAACCGTCATTTTTCAGGAAATGAAAAAAACTGCATATTTTTTGAGTTATTAAATATTTTATCGTTAAAGTTGGTATTATACCATATATTGCTATCATACACTGTTGTGTACCAACATTAAGACAACATTTCCCCAAAATCATGTTTTATCGGAGATACGAGGTTTTATGACTTGGGAGCAGGGAGATACGAGATTACGCCGTCATTGATAAGAATGGTACAGACACAGACTTCGCTGCTGCCAGCAGTGTTCATCAAAGTCTGCGGTCGCGTTGAGCCTTTTGACAAGAGAAAAGGCTTCAATAGTTAACCAAAGCTAACGACTGTGGTTACATACATCTTCCTAAACTCTATTTTAAAGGTTTAAGAGCTATGATGCAATACAAAAAAACTGAGTCCGTCTTTTCCCCCTTAATTCTTCCAGAACAGTTTATACTACTGTTTCAGCTATTAACATAGTTACGTTTTGTATGTAATGCCAAAGTGGTTATATTTCGTTTCGTTTTCTTATTAAGTTAATTTAGAAAAACTTCTGGAGCATTTTTTTGTTCGTTAAATAGCAGTTTGTTTGTTTGTTTTTTACGAACAGCGGCCAGCGGAAGACTTTTGCCTTTTAAATCATTACGACTTGCATAAAATAAAATCTATAGATCTAAAACAGTTAAAGTAGCTATAGAACAATGTTAGTTTAAACATTAAACCTAGATAAATGTGCGCTATTATGTGAATATTGTTTTTGAAGAGGAGAAGCTGAAATCGCTTTGCAGAACATGAGGAGTCAGCGCGATCACATTTTTCAGCGAATAGGCTACATGCCTCACAAACATGACAAATAAATAAATAAATAAATAGAAAGCTTTAAATTATTACTTAACGAAATAAAACAAATCAGAAAAAAACGCTTTCATTATGTAATCCGGAAAGATGCTTTCCTTCAAAAGTTGCGTCCAAAGAAGAGATTGCGAGTCAGGGTCTTAGCGACATTATCTCAGAATACACTAGTTTATTAATGGATCATTCAAATATCTCCTTACTGTTTCCACCGACACATTCAATGCTAATTATTTTTGCCGGTGCTTTGTGACAAGAAGATGGAAGGGGACATATGCCCCGACGCTCCAGCGGAGTGAAGAAAAGGTGGAGATACGAGCTCTTCTCAGACAGTTGAAGTGTTTAAATGAGTTAAGAGATTTGCTCTCAAGCTATTTTCAACACTTTAGATTGGTTAATAATTTGTAAAAATTACAGATCCACGTGGGCACTGACCAATAGCATCGATTTGTGAAAAAATATGAAATTGACAAAATTTGGACATACGAGGTTTCCGCCCGACAGCGACGATATATGTATGTATGTATGTATGTATGTATATATATATATATATATATATATATATATATATATATATATATATATACATATATATATATACATATATATATATATGTATGTATGTATATATATATGTCACAATTTTTATTTATACAATTATTTCCTGTTTGTTGCTTAATTTTGGGATAATTTTCATGAATTTTTTTTTTTAATTAAATTGTTAGCTAATATAATTTTATATACATATACATTAAATGAATTATTTTTTTCTTTATAAATGTATTTATTTTAGTATATTTTGAGAAGCATTTCCCTGAGATAAATTTACGAATACATTTTCCAATTCAACTTTTCCCTCTTATTGTTATGCTATTCTTATATAATTTTTAATTAATATATACTTTTTATTTATCATATTTATTTTTATCATAAATAAATATTTATATTTAGCTTGAATTTATTTTATTTTATTTATTATTGTTTTTTTTTTATCATTTTAGCACTTCAACATTTCAGTTAGCTGCTAGGAAATGTATTTCATTTAATATTTATCATTTATTTCAGCTTTATTTGAATTAACAAGAGTGATTTTTACAACCCTTTTAGCCCATGTTCCATCTTAAAATTTACAGCCTGTCTCTTCTGGGAAAATGGAACAAAAATATCCTTCACTACACAGATTCTTGTCCAATCAAATGCTCTCAAGAATGGGAACCTAAAGACATCATAGAAACCCTGCTTACTCTGCTCACTGAAACAAGCAACTCTGGAAGATCCTGAATATGCATAAAAGCCGTGTTTCTTCTGCATGGCTCTAAAAGCATTTTCAATTCATAATGCTCATCTTTTGGGAAAATGGATCAGAAGCTCTGATGACATCATCCTGCACTAGTCAGATTTCTGTCCAATCATATTCTTTCTGTTGTTTACAAGTAGGAATGCTGGATGAAACCAGAGTCACCATTGGAAAAAGTGTGCAGCACGCTTCTGTTTGAATGCCATGAAAGATTTTACTAGGATGTTAATAGTTATAATAGTACAGTTTTGTCAGATACTATGCTTGATACTGGCTTGATTTCATGAAAAAAAATGCCCAGCTGAGATTTTCAGGTGCACATGGTAAATATTTGAAAAAAGGACAAATGTCCCACTCAAACTTCCTGTTTTTAACAGGAAATACCCCAACACAAAATAGACAACTGCACTCATTGAGGGATTTAATGTGTCTTTAAGGCCCTACCATTTTTTTATTCCCTCATGCTTGGAAAACATGTGTTTTCATTTTCCAACAACTGTTTAGTGCGCCTCAGCTGGTGCGACCTGAGTTTGTGTTCAGCGGTGACTAATAGCGTGACACTAATAACATGCCTGACACGGTACCTTTTTTGAAGAGCTGTATTCATCGTACGCCTTCCTGAGTCACAGCAGGATAATCAACCAAAGGTCCACAAGGTTAACAGTCTTTTGTTTGTGTTTGTGTGCACATGGGTGTATGTTTGCAAGTGAAAACCGAGAGGTAGATGGAAAAAAAGATCCTCCCCAAATTCCCCTGCAAGGACATCAGAAGGCTTTCAGTGAATGTGCAAGATGGAGGTTATTGGGTTTAGGCAGTTAGTGTTTTAACAGCAGCCCTGGTTTCCTCCCCTGTGGTTGAGATGAGTTCAGTGAGTTGGTATGGAGGCTGGCACGAAGGATTTTTCCACATGGTTTCAGTGTGCCAGTCCATGTGCCCTTCGGTCATTGTGGTATTTCGGGTGTTTGTTTTACTAGAACATACTCATTTTCATGCCTTGCACTCTGACCGCTTTATGCTTGCCAGGTGTGTACATACACGTTTGCCAATTTGACTTGGCTATTCGCCCAACACAGTGCCATATAAATAAGTTGTGTGAGTGTCTTGAATTATCTGAATGGTATGGCTGGGAAACGATTCCAAAAAGAATCGATTCTGATTCTGAGGCACTGGGAAAAATCGATTTCAAAGGGAGGTCCAGTTCATTCCACAAACTACTTCTTTTAGCCCACCTATCTAGTTACTAATGAGGTATTTTAATGCACTTCAGAGTTGTGTCTTTTCTGTATGTGCGATGCAACCAATCACAGGGCACCTTTTGGCTCATTAGTGTTGCCAGATCTTGCTAGGAAAAAGCAGACAACAAGCACAGCATAAACTCAAATCCAAACATTTATTCTTGGAAATATACTGCATTATCACGACCTGCACCTGCTTGCTTTATCAACTCCATAAAATGGATTGCCTTTTGAACCGAGCCCAAACAACAAGCCTTAAAGGGATAGTTCACTTTGAAATTAATTTTTGATATGTTTTAGCTTACCCCAAGGGCATCCGAGATGTAGGTGTCTTTGTTTCCGCAGTAGTTCCAATTCTGATATTTTTAGGTCCAACCGTTCTTGTCTGTCAGTCATATAATGCATGCCTATGGTCACCTCATAAAAGAAAATGCAAAGATTCAAATTAAACAGTCCAAATTAAACAATTCCACATCGTAAGTAATCATTGATGGCCTAAGACACGAAACGAGCGGTTTGTGTGAGAAAACGAACGGTATTTATATCGTTTTTACCTCTTGTAAACAACTATGTCCAGGTTGAAGTGCACGAGCGTCCTGGTGTGTGACCGCGCGTTCTGGCTTAGTGATGCGCCGGCGCGACTCGCGCAAAGCGCCGGAAGTAAACTCTCGCGTGTGCACGTCACTCACTGTTTACACAGAATAGAGATTATAGGTAAGACGGCTAACAAAAATGGTACTAGTTTGCGTTTATCCGGGATGTTTAAACCGACGAAAAAGAAAAGAATTACGTACGCACGCGCGAGAGTTTACTTCTGGATCTAAGCCAGAACGCGCGTTCACACACCAGGACGCTCGTGCACTTCAACCTGGACATAGTTGTTTACAAGAGGTAAAAAACGATATAAATACCGTTCGTTTTCTCACACAAACCGCTCGTTTCGTTTCTTAGGCCATCAATGTTTACTTACGATGTGGAATTGTTTAATTTGGACTGTTTAATTTGAATCTGTGCATTTTCTTTGATGAGGTGACCATAGGCATGCATTATATGACTGACAGACAAGAACGGTTGGACCTAAAAATATCAAAATTGAAACTACTGTGGAAACAAAGACACCTACATCTCGGATGCCCTTGGGGTAAGCTAAAACATATCAAAAATTAATTTCAAAGTGAACTATCCCTTTAAGACGCTTATAATAAGTGGACATGGCAACCCTTGAAGAGTGTGCTCTGCAATGTAGCCTTCCAAACAAAGCGAAACACAGTGGCTCTGTTGATGATGGTTTAGTTAAAATTGTCAAACATTTTGGGTTACTGTTATTACTGGTTAAAAATAGCAGATACCAAATGCCACAATGTTATGGCCACCAAGGTGTCAATCATCACAGTTTCAAGAGTGAGTTCTGTTTTGAGGTCAACTGGTCCTAGGCCTCATTAATCTGTGCTTAAGCACCTCAATTTTTGAGTGAAAAAAGCATTATTTGTGCATAATTTTTGCAATATTTATTTTTTACACAAGTTTTTATTTCACTTTATCTCAGTTCTGTTTTTTTTTTCTTGCAATTGTGAGTTTACATCTCTCATTTTACTTTTCTCTTAGAATTGTGAGATACAAACTCATAGTTGCGAGCTATAGAGATGGAATTGTGAGATATAAACTTGGAATTCTGAATTTTTTCTCAAGAATTGTGTGATAATAGTCTGGAATAGCGGGATATAAACTCACAATTGTGAGAAATAAAGACAGAATTGCGCAATTCTGATTGTTTTTTAATGCAATTGCAAGTTCTGACCTTTTTTTTGAATTGTGAGATAAAAACTTGTAGTTGCGAGTTATAAAGTCAGAATTGTGAGATACAAACTTGGAATTCTGACTTATTGTTTGATAATAGTCTGGAATAGCGGGATATAAATTCACAATTGTAAGAAATAAAGACAGAATTGCGCAATTCTGACTTTTTTTTTATGCAAATGCAATTCTGACTTTTTTCTCAGGAATTGTGTGATATAAACTCACAATTCTGAGTTACAAAGTCAGAATAGCGGGATATAAACTTCCATTTGACAGAAATAAGGAGAATTGGGCAATTCTAACTGTTTTCTCGCAAATGCAAGATTGTATCTCACAATTCTGACTTTTTTTCTTGCAATTGCGTGCTTACATCTCTCAATTCTGACTTTTTTCCTCAGGATTGTGAGATACAAACTCACAATTTCGAATTTCTTTCTCAGAACTGCATGAAATAGCGAGATATAAACTTAGTTGCGAGAAATTAAAAAAGAATTCTAGCAAATGTTTTTATCTTGCATTTCTGACTTTTTTCTCTTAACTTAGAATGGAATTAGAATTAGTCATTTGAATTAGAATTAGAATTGAATGAGTAAATCAATTCTTAGAATTGTGAGATAGTCCAGTTCTAAGGGGGAAAAGTTTATATCTCACAATTAACACTGTTACAATTTGCAACTGCGTGTTATAAAGTCAGAATTGCATGATATAAACTCGCAATTTGGAGAAAAAAAAGTCACAATTGTGCTTACATACTGCTATTCCCACTTTGTAACTTTGTGTGAGCTTATATCACATGGTTCTGAGAAAAAAAGTCAGAATTGCGAGTTTCTATCTTGCAATTCTGACTTTATTTTTTTGTCAGAATTGCAACTTTATTCCTCAGAATTGTATATCTTGTAATTCTGAGTTTTTTTCTTGCAACTGTAAGTTTATATCATGCAATTCTGTGAAAAAAAGTCAGAACTGTGAGTTTATATCTTACAATACTGAGAAAACAAGTCAAAATTACGAGTTTGTATCACACAATTGCAAGAAAAAGTCAAAAAGAATGGCGAGATGTATACCCGCAATTGCGAAAAAAACAAGTCAGAATTGTGAGGTAAAAGTAAATTTTTTTATTCAGTGGCAGAAACAGGCTTCCATAGCATAAGCCTATGACCAATCAGTTCCAAAAAGTAATACAAAACCAGTTGATAGAAAGATTGAATCCAAGATTTGGTAATAATATAGAAAACAGTATCTTTTTTAATTGTTAAAAGGCCACTAATTTTAGACTGGGAACACTGCAAGATGAGAAAAAAATATTTTTTTGTTGTTGTTGATGGGGTTGGGGGGGTTGGGTTAATATATCCTGTGAGACCAAAAACAGTCAATTTTAGTCTAATGTAATTACATTAACTAGCATTTTCGGGAAAAGTAAATCCCTCTCTTAGTCAAAATGACCAGAATACAACATCACTCTCACTGCTTCATTCTGTGATCCTGCATGTCAAATAGCATACGACTGACAAATATTGATTATCCTTCATCTTGTCCAAGTTTCCTACAATTGTTTTGCACCTAAAACATACAATATAGACACTGCTGCACAAACGTGGATTCGTTCTGGGTGCCTAAACTATATAAAAGAATAAACTATTCTCATAAACTGCATTATTTAGCTTGAAGTAGAAAACAGGCCTGTTTACTTGTCCGAGATGCAACAGAATCTGTCCGACATGAAGAGATAATACTGAAGATGCTGATAACAAACAATTAATACTAAGGAAGTTTTAAAGGAAGTCATGTAGTCACAGAGAGATTAGGTAAACACATTCCTCCAATCTATAAAAAAAAAAAAAGAATCGTAAACAACAGTGAGGAATCGATTCCAGAACCAGGAATCAGAATCGATTCCAAAAATGTCAGAATCAAACAGTCCTAAAGCGTTGTTTGTGCCAGTCAAAATGCAGTAATGTCAGCCATATGTGTGACCTCTTTGGCAAAGGAGCATAAACCCACTGCCATCTGAACAGTACCAGGCTGCTGACTACCGCTAAAGCCCCAGTGAAATCCCAGAATGCTCTGGCCTGAAAAAGCTAACAGGAAAGAACCAATATATCAAAGAAAGTGCCAGAGTAATAAGGTGTAACATCTCAGCTTCTCTCCAGCAAACAGGTGCAGGAGTTCTTGGAATCGCGCTGGCAGCGACGTGCAATGTATAGACTATAAACAGTCAGCAGTTCATAGAAACCCTTTGTAGCAAACAACGCTAGCAGGAAAATGTGGCAACTGACACCGTAGCAGAATACTTTTTTGCTCATGCACACACTTTGAAGTGACCTTTATATGCTGTGTCACACCAGCGAGGAATAACAAAAAGCAGCCTGTGAACCGAGCGCTTCAGCGCTTCCCACCGCTGCAGTACTGGCACCCGCACCGTGACCCTGCAGCGGGCCGAGGAAGAGTGGAAAATAACTGTGAGCGTGCTGAGGAACGGGAACACTGTGACTGACAAATGGGCAATTTTCTCGAAGACATCTGCGTCCTGATTGGCTAATTGTCTGGGTGTCCTCACATTTGAGTCACCACGCTGTGGGAAATAAGGGATATTTCTTTGTTTCTCATTTCTTAAAGGCAAAACGGGAGTATGAAATAAAGCTCTGCTAAAGTAGAGATGGAGTCAAGGAAATCTAATTAGGATCATTTAATTAAATTAGTTCTCTTTCCAATAATGTGACTCAAGGGAGTGCTGTGGTGTCGGGGAATCACAGGGTAATTGTCTCAACTTTATTCCCATCTCTTTATGTTTCAAGATATATTTTCACTTCATCTAAGAATGGCTTATTGCCCGATTTCAAAAATGCATCCACTTCAGTGATTCATTCAGCTTTGCATGTGGCCTATAAAATTGCACATTCTATGTTGCTCATCTTCTGTGTTTTAGCATAAAACCGCGTCCTAATCAGAAGCGACTAGACAAAATGATGAGCAATAAAATCATAATATCTACCATGTTAAGCCCATTCACTGCCAGCACCTCGCAGCAACAACACAACCTGATTATGAAATTTAGAAACTCAAAAGTTGAAAAACGTTTATGCAAAAACTTTTTTTTGTTGTGGTTTTAGAGTCCTAAAACATGATGAAAACATAATTTAAAGAAAAAAAAAACAGTTTATACAATAATATATATATAAAAATGAACTCTATCATGTTGTACATTTTTGTAAATCAATTAGAATGCCAACAGTTTGTTCCTTTTGTTTATTACAGTGGTCCTCACTATTTTTTTTTTTTCAGGAGAGCCACACTTATAAGACAAAGTTAATAGGTGAGCCACTTTAACTGCAAAGTATCAAAAGTTACATCCAGTCAACAGCATGTCAATCTGTCATCCCTGAATATGCAATGCAATACAAAGGGGGTTATTTTTGGAAGTTATTTAAAGTTATTTATTTAAAGCATCATGTATCTAACCATCTAAAGGCACATTCGGCGTTAAGAGATGGAAAGATTGCCAAAACAACTCCGCAGTGACAATATCATGGACGTAAGGGCAGATCAAGTTTAAATATCTTCCTCTGTATTTCCATCTTGTATTTCCACTGTTTTTGGGTAATTAATTGTAATTAGTATTTGTAATAGAGTAGACACTGACTGTTGTTCATGTATTTAATGTCCTCATTTAGCGAGACAGCAGACACAAAAAACACTGCAAGCATCATGTACACTTCAGTATGTGTGTACTAAACGAAACGGCGTCTCTGTGCTAGTCATGCATAAAGAGATCACGCAGGATTCATATTTAAATGGTATTTTTGCAGCGTAATATTTACAGATACTAGTCCAGTTTGCGATTTAAGTGTAATGACCTATGCTACTTTTGATTTTTTCATCCAAACTTTGACAAATTCCGTGATATTCCACGTTAAGTGGCTTTCACACCAAATGCATAAAGCATTGCGGTATGAAACCCATTCATTTCAAAGGCTTGCGCCTCGCGAGGACGGTTTGTTGCTGCATCGACAAAAGCGAACGCACAGCGGAGCGCACCACTGGTACGCAAGCCGCGCTTAAATTTCAGATAGTTTAACTTTGGCCGCTGCACTCTGAAGGGCTGTGCTGAACCCGCTTTCTGTAGGTATGATGACATAGCAGCCACTCGCGGCGAACATTCTGCCTCAATTATGTGTTTCAGACTGCGCGGTAATGTTAGTGTGCGTGTCATTCAATATCTACTCCTGGCCGCCTGGCGGGAGTATGTTTTTCCTAAATACGACGGTAACTACGTCGAGTGCAAACCCCTCTACCTTTGGACACTTCGGGATTTCAGCCCTGAGGTATTTTCAGGTCACCGCGACTTTCGGAAGATTTGCGTGGCTTTCAACCGGTCGGCGGGCTTCATCTATGCTTTGGACACTAATGAAAGATAGTTGGACATAAATACATAGCTTTTATCTTGGTACTAATGAAATTTCATCGAAATCCATAGAGGAGAACGTACTTTACTAAATCGCGGAAACTGGGTAGTCACATTTGTGGCAGGTAGATTAGCGCACTGTCAGATGTACTGCAGGCGTCGTTCTAGTTGTACTTTTGTGAATGACAATTAATATTTGTTTTGTACTTGTATGAATATGAATTAACAATTAATAGTGATGTTTTGTATATGCATTGTTGTTGTTTTCTCTTGTATTCTGAAAATAAATGCTTATGAATATAAATGAACGCTTATTAATTATAATTGTTTTCAGTGAGTTACCATGGGTCTGATGCCCATTCCAGTTAAAACAATACATTTTCATGATTTCATTTGAAAGAACTAACAAAATTCTACATTCTATTCAAATTTCATGCAAATATCTGATAAAATTAGGAAGTTATAAGCAAAAATGTGTGAATAATAAGCATTTTCGGTCACAGGACTTCTATTGTAATCAATGTATAGTTTAATACATTTCCCATTATTATACCCATCATAACTTTTGCAAACCTTAACTGATTTTCACAATCCAGGTGTCGTTGTAAAGGGAATTTTCGTCTCTGTCTTGTCATGTGATCCATTTTAAGCTTAGGGGTGTTTGAAAATTTTGTCATCATACCTACATTCCGCGTTCGGCTTGAAAGCATACAGTAAATTCAGTTTTTATGACTGGATTCCACGATTCCGCGATTCCGGCCATGTGTTCCGCATCGCGGAAATCATAGAGCTCTAAATATAATGGGTTCTATTGTCTTCTGTTGCATCGCACCGTGATGCTCGCGTCCGATATGTAAATACGGTGTGTGTTATTTATTGGGTTATGTTAAAACCATGCCCTGCTTGTTTTTAATGTTTTTATGAAATCTCTCTATGTATCATATCATTGTAATATTTACTGCCATGCAAGCCACTAATTAAAGCTTAGAGAGCTGCATGAGGCTTGCGAGCGCGCAATGAGTAACACTGGTTTGTAAAACCACTTCTATGACATTCACAGTTATTTACATTTTTTTAGACATTTTTCTATGGTTAAGCATTAAAAGAGTAGTTTACTTCCAGAGCAAACATTTACAGTTAATGTACTCATTCTGATGTCATCCAAGATGTTCATGCCTTTCTTTCTTCAGTCGTAAAAAAACATCTTGGATGACAACAATCTGTACATTTCTGTTCTAGAAGTGAACTACTCCTTTAATGCAAAGTGTAAGAAAATCATAAGTCATTAATAGTATAAATGCATTAAAAAGGACACGCTTTTTGGTCAGAGGTGTTATCAACATTAAACATTCTATTTTAAAAATACAAAAAGTCATAGAAAGTACCTTCATGGTCAAAGGTTAGAGTAAGAAGAGGCTGCACAGTGTTTATTATTATTTTGTATTAATTATTAATTTTCATTAAAATTTTTGTTTTCATAAGGATTATTTATGTGTGTCAATGGCGTTGCAGTGTTTAAAATTTGTGTAAAACATTGTCATTGAAAAATAATAATTTCAAATTATAATTTATTAATTATAATCTGATTTTATTATTCACAACCCTTTCTTAATTTGTTGAATAAATAATTACACTTAAAAAGTCCTTAAATTGGTCAGTTTGTCCTTTATGACTAGCCATATGGTCAAGCTTTAATTGGAGAACATATTAACTTATTAAATTATAACTACATTAACTTATTAAATATTTTGTAAGTCAGAGAAATCTACATTTAAAAAAAATGTTCCTCATGTATATTAAAGGGAACCTATTACACCCCTTTTTACAAGATGTAATATAAGTCTCAGGTGTCCCAAAAATGTGTCTGTAAAGCTCCAGCCCAAAATACCCCACAGATCATTTATTATATCATTTTGAAAAGATTTTTTTGATTATCATAACTATTGCAGTGAAATCATGCATTTGAAAACCATATCTATCTTGTTATATATGGTTTTCTGAGTGCACACATCCGAAGCACACACACAGAATGCGGCTGGTAATGGCATGTGAGTTCTAAACTACATTTTCTTTCATGTCTTATTGCACTTTAACTGTTAAATACACACAAGTTTATGTTAAAAACACAGGAGTTACAAAAACACAGTCGGTTATGTCTGTAAAGGTCATGGCGTTAGAACTGGTACACAGTTGTCACTTGCAAAAACAAAATGGTGGCGCTCAACATGCAGATTAAGGGACAGTAATATCATAATAAGATCCCCTTTCTACATCATATGTCCTCTTTAAACATCAAATACAGATCTGAGCCTATAGAGAAGATTAATAGAACACTTGATACAAGACAAATCCTTCAAGTTTCACAAAGAAAACCATTAAAATATGCTGTATGAAAAAAAGCACAACAGAAATCTTAACAATATAGTTTAGTTCTATGCTGTATTAATGCAGCGTTGCTGGTGATAATAAGTGTGTAAACTGAGAAAATCCTCACTGGTTTGACTGGCTGTGATTATGTTGTAATGCAATATTTTCGCTGTCATTGTGGAAAAAATATGTCGCTGTAATCTTGTCGTGTTAGCATTTTATCACCAGCTTTCAGCTATAGGCTAACTTCGCAACATAAAGAATGGCTTGATAATAACATAAGAAGGCCTGTGTTGGTCTTGTTCCCAGTTGAGTATATTGCTCTGCTCTCGCAGTGACCTCTCACAATTGCTTTTTGCTGCTGGAGAACACACAAATTAGGCTTGGCCCTTTCCAGCAAACTCTGGGCGGAGGCAACAAGATGAGAGAAAGGGCAAAGAGGGAGGCGACGTGTGAGGATGATGGACGGAGAGAAAATTAAAGAAGAAGCGCTCCTAATTTCATGTCATGTGAGGACAGCTCTCTTACCACAGAATTTGCAGGGATTTGTAGGAAAGTGTCACATTTTTCAAGTACACGACTCAATTTCTTCTCCTTGATCCATTTTTGGGCCTGGCTAATGTGAGCTGGGCAAAATTAATTGTGCTGTGGTGTTTTACAGACTTCAGTATCTCTCTTTCTCATGCCCTATACAAGCTTTTCCTTTGGAAATTTCCATCCTGCATTTTTCTGTGGCTTATGGCTAGAAATTGTTCTGTGACTGGCACACTGGATGAGTCCTGAATCCAAGACATGCCTTGGGATAGAGCAGAATTAAACTAGTGGCCCGCTAAACGATTTTCCACCGATTTGCAGATGTTAACCTTCTTTACACAAGCAGTACACATGACAGCATCTGCATCCCCACCAACTGCTCGCTAAGTTAACCATCCTGCCAACTCTCTCTATGGCCTCTGGAAACAACAAATAGCCTGAAATTTCTCTACGGTTTCTGGTGGTGAATAGGGCTGGGTATCGATTCAGATGTCACGGTTCGATTTGATTCTCAGTTTTTTTGATTACATTCAGTGAATATAGTTTTAATACAAATGCCACTGATATTTAAAAAAAAATGAACAGTTAACATCAGTTTACAAATGGTGAATTAAAAGAAATTAAGAGCCACAGGCCTTTTTTTGTATAGGGTCCTTTTTTGAACAATAATAGGGCCCTATAAAATGTACATCTTAATTTTTCTGGTAATCAGATGAAGGCATAAAACATATGAATGACATGCTTTATGTTGTATTCGCGCAATGTAAATAAGAGGGTGAGACATCTAGTGTAGAAGACCAATGATAAGATTCACATTAATCAGACCTTGTTTTAAATGTTTGCTGAAACAAATACCATAAAAGATCACTGATGCATGATATTATCATGCTAATTTATTGAATTACTTACTTAGTTTCTTAGCCAGAGAGTGAACCAACTCCAGAGTAGGGCTAAAAGTAGCCTAATGTTAATGTTATCTAAACTATACATTATCCTTTTAATCAAGTAGCATGTGTCATGTCATAAATATTTTAAATAGAGCTGTCACTAACAATTATTTTGAAAAATCTATTTTCATTATCCATTAATGCTGACAAAAAACACCTCTGAGAAAAACTATAGGTATTTGCAGAACATTCTTAACATTTTTATTTCATAGTATTCTTTAATTTTAGGTGTAGTTTTCTAGTTGTAAAAAACACATTGTCCTTTGCTGGGTCTTTATATTGTGGCAAAGCAAGCAGTTTTTTTCAGAAAATGTAAAAAAAAAATGGTTTATGGAGGTGCTAAGAGGGCAACAAATCATGTTTGGATACATTTGCACATGTTTGTCTCAAGTGACCAGCAGCTATTACCTCTAGAAAATGAGTCCTCATCACTGTATTTTAGTTAATGGAGTTCATTTGTAAAACAAGGTGTATGTAATTCTACCCTAAATTAGTGGGATTTTTCACATCAAATGTAATGTTTCATATTGCGTGACTGGGATCCCTTGCCACTTCAAACCCTTACAAATGTCACAACTCTCTGGCTCAACTTTGTTCTCAGGGTTCCAGGAGGCCGTCTAGAGCTTTCACCAGGAGACTGTGGCTCAGGTCAAGTGCTCTTGAAGCAGAGAATCACTATTTCATGTTTCCCACTGGACAGGCAGCAAGTTTCACCCCTGACCATGGAGAGCATGAATGAATGGAGAAAACAACAGTCTCTGGCACGACACATTAACAGCGAGGCAATGCAGTATTCATGACTGTAATACCCAGAACATCACTGTCCGTTGTGAGATCTAGGTTCACCTAATGCACATATGCTGTTTGCTTTTTTCTCTCTCTGGATGGTTCATTTGCTTCTTTCAATCGTCTCCTTGCTGCTTTCTTTCCATTCTTCCCTAGAGGTTCTGGTCAGAAGCTGTAAAGCTAATAAACATCTGAAGCATGAATAAAAGAAGACAACACTTTTGACTCTATGGTATTATCATATGCATTTATAATGTCTCCTGAATCTCTTATCATGGGGATATCCTGCTGAAAATACCAACTCACATCAGCGTAAGCTGGTTTTCTGGTATTATTGGTCCTCAGTGCTCAAAACCCCTCTAAAACCATCAAACCAGGCCAAAAGTAAGTCTTTTTTCTAGTTAGCGATTTCAAAAAGCATACAATGTGACAAGTGTAGTCTGATTCCAGAACAAATTATTCTTGTGAGTCAGTTCTTTACAGTGAATCAAAAACATACAGCGAGAACAGTTCAGTCTGATTCCAAAATAAATTACTCCTGTGAGTCAGTTCTTTTTAGTGAATCAAAAAGATACAGTCAGTGTGACAAGTGTATTTTTATTTCAGAAAAAATTACTTCTGTGAATCAGTTCTTTGTAATGAATCAAAAAGATAAGGTGTGACAAGTGTAGTCTGATTCCAGAACAAATGACTCTTATGAGCTAGTTCTTTTTAGTGATTTAAAAGCATACAATGCGACAAGTGTGGTCTGATTCCTAAAACAAATGACTCCTGTTAGTCAGTTTGTTTTAGTGAATCAAAAAGATACAGTGTGACAAGTATAGTCTGATTCCAGAACAAATAACTTCTGTGAGTAAGTTCTTTACAGTGAATCAAAAACATACAGTGCAACCAGTTTAGTCTGATTCTCAAACAAATGACTCCTGTGAGTCAGTTCTTTTTAGTGAATCAAAAAGTTTTAGTGTGACAAGTGTAGTCCGATTCATGAACAAATGACACTTGTGAGTCGGTTCTTTGAATCAAAAACACACAGCGCAACCAGTTTAGTCTGATTTCCATTTAAATGACTCTTATGAGGCAATCCTTTTTAGTGATTAAAAAAAAGCATAAAATGCAACACGCGTAGTCTGATTCCCAAACAAATAACTTCTGTGAGTCATTTCTTTTTAATGTGTTCAATGTAGGGCTGGTTCAAATAGCCTACCATTTTTTGCTCTTCGAAGCTTCGGTGGTAATCAATATGGAATATTCGAAGCTTCGGTGTAGTGCTGTGTATCACCAGCAAAGTCACGATACGATACGTATCCCGATACAGAGGCCACGATACGATACGTATCATGATACAGGACTGCACTGAATTTCACCAAAAGAATTTAGGAAAACGCTGCATACTAGGGCCATTGCTAACTATTGGCAGAATGGGCAGTTGACCTCTGCATTATGAAGGGCCTCCATAACTGTACCACAGTGCAAAATAAGTAATAGCATGTGTTTCATGTTTACATTGAGCACTCCCAATCAGGTACAATATTTTAATTGTTTGCATCTTGTTTTTAAGCCCATAAATAATGTACTTATTCTAATACATTTATAGCCTATTGTAATTTACTCATTCTAATATATTTAAAAAAAATAATCTTTACATTGCTGGTAGGTTACCATTACACAAATCATCACACTCTCTACATTTAAAAAATAAACAAAAATTTGAAGAGTTCTAAACTAATGCACAGTCTTCACTGTAGCTCACGCACACACTTGTCACTCAAATAGATCACGTTGCATGCGCACAGACATTCAGCTGCCCCGCAATTTTATCAATAAAATAGCTTAATCGCTGAAGAGATACGTTCTCTCTCAACAAGGAGCTGGTAACATTTCTAAAGCAATAGCTTCACTGTAAATAAAGAAACACGGCAAAACTGTGGTAATTCATACATACACAGCCTCTCTCTCTCTCTCTATCTCTCTCTCTCTCTTTTATAAATTAACACTTGATAAATTACATTCAGAATATTTAAGTGGAGATCGCTAAACTGCAAGCTAACCGGTGTTTTCAGAAAGCTAGCGTGTTTTTATCCACATTGGAGAGAAAGCGCGTACACATGGTTGCCAGGTTGACAAAGACAAGTAACACATTTAGCAGATATGTTTCAGGCATTACGTCTCTTTATATCGGGCAACCCCGAAAGTGTTCCTCTGCAGCCAGATTAAACCTTGTTGGAGCCTATATATTATGCCCTATTCATTTTTTAAAAACCTTGCACTTTTCTACTCCGTTTTAAACTGTGTTCTTGTATTCAAATTAAGCGGGGTCCACTGCTACGTACGCGCCACAATATCGATACAATGACAGCTGTATCGATACTCGTATCGTAAAATCTCTGTGACGATACATCGACGTATCGATGCATCGAACACAGCCCTACTTCGGTGGGAGGGGCTAAGCATATAATAAAGGCAGAAATCTCTGTGTTGTCTGTTTGCATTTGTATTATGTCGGGAATCGTTCATCCAAACGACTTCACGCGTCACGAATGTGTTGCTGCAGACCCAAGGGAATTCTGCTCCAATATGCTCACACAAGGAGTCTAGGGCAGTGGTTTTAAAACCCTGGGTCGCGACAAATCGGGTAGGTCGAGGGACTTAAAAAATAGGTCGCCAGAAGATGTATATATGTATGTAACGAAGTTCAAGACTCTGGGAAGGATGCGGGAAACTGCAAACGTACTTAACAAAATAAACATTAACAAAACGAAAGTAAACAGCAGCCGCCTCAAGCCAGACTCCATCTGGGTTTGCGTTAATCAGTCAGAATCCACTCACCGCTCAAAACGGCGGATTTTTTGTTCAGTCCTGAGTTCTGCAAGCTAATTAATCCTCTCATTATAACAAAGCCTGTAGACGCGCTTAGAATGCACGTTCATGCCGCCAAGAGTTTTACAATCGTTAAAAAGAAACCGAAATTAAAACGCGCACGCGCATTCAAAAGCAATTTTAATACAACCCGCCACAATTTTAATACAATCCGCCACAGAATAAAAGTGAAGCGGATTTTTTTCCGCAGCAGTCACGTAACAAACATGCTCCACGTCCGCCACGCAGGCAGTGTGTCTCAGAGGCTTCAGTTGAAAACGGCATGCATCTCCGCTCACATGCTCTGTTAGGCAGGCTAGACAGCTCACATTTCAATGAAAAAAATATTTCTTTATATTTCAAACTTTAAAATAAATCACAACCAGGTTGCAAACTATAGTGTCACTAGTAGCTATACTCTTTTCTCCGTGGCTTGCTGACAGCTCTCCCCCTCCCGTTCACTAATGGGCCATTCAAGCGCGAATGAGAACTGTTGGCGGGGGAAGTCACATGTTGAAAAAAAAAATTCGAATCTCAGAATTGAAAATCGAATACTAACCCACCGAACGAATATTCGAAAATTCGACTATTCTAGTACAGCCCGAGTTCAATGTGAAAAGTGTAGTCCGATTCCAGAACAAATGACTCTTGTGAGTCAGTTATTTACAGTGAATCAAAAACATACAGCGCAACCAGTTTAGTCTGATTGTAGGGTTGCACCATTAGACGATAATATTGTGGATCGACTATAGTCTGAGATATCACCTGTTGCTATTGCCTTTGACAACAGCAAAATGATTATTATTATTATCCATTAAAAATAGACTAGGTGCTTATATTTAGCGAAGCAGTGCGGAGAGCCACTTTACAGTGAATCAAAAACATACAGCACAATCAGTTTAGTCTGATTCTCAAAAAAATTACTCCTGTGAGTAAGTTCTTTTCAAAAAGATACAGTGTGACAAGTGTAGTCCGATTCACAAACAAATTATAACTCTCATAAGTCATAAATTAAAAACATACAATGTGACTGGTGTAATTTGGTTACTAAATTAATGACTCCTGAAAGTCAGTTATTTTTGGTAAATCAAAAACATACTGCGGAACAAGTGTTTTCACACTGGTATTTTAGGAAGTCAAACAAATTAGAATATAGTAATACTACTAAAAATTGTATTTTATCATTATTCCTATGGCAGTAATAGCCATATATTGTAAAACAACTGCATTGTAAAATAAATGAAAAATGAATATTTCATAGGTATATTATTTTGCTTTACAATACAGTAGGGAGATTACTTTTTTCCTCATTTCTACACTTGAAAGAGATATTTTTAATTTGGACTGTAGTAATATTACTAGGGCTGCAACAAATTATTATTTTGATAATCGATTAATCTAACGATTATTAGAATGATTATTTCACTGATTAATCAGTAGACTTTGATAGTTTTACTAATTGCAAAAGCTGAATAATCTATTATGTTATACATATTCTAACATAATTAAAGGTCTGCTTTCACACTGCTGTCAGTTTTTGTTGTGTTTATTTCATTACGGAGAGGAAAGCGTGCAATATATATTTAAATATTCATCCAAACGCCGCTCAGATTCGACTGTGTTTGCTCTGAAGCGCCGTGTGTCTTCTCTTGAATTGCATCCAGGAGGGCTGAATTAGTCTTGCACTACAGCGCCACACTGGTCAAACCGCATTATTGCAGGCTCTTACATTACATCATATGAGATCAAGCGACTACTCGACAACAAAAATATTTGTTGACAATCTTTTGTCAACATTGTCAATAATGTTAACTAATCATTTCAGCCTTAAACAGTACCCATTTAAACCGCTAGCTGTCAACATTTCAAACATTTCAAGTTTTTATTTTGACGAAACTGCAGTTGAGCTTTTATTTTGATGGAAAACTCCAGTTTCAGTGAAAACAGGCCTACAAAAACACCTCTCACTACAAATCTAGTGAAATGCTATAATCATCTGCCCATCAAAATGCTGGAAATTATGCAAATATGAAAATAAAGCAAAACTGCTGGCTGTTGCGTTCCAAAACCCACGCTAAACTCACAGCACATGCAATAAACGAGTTCACTGCATTCACTGTGAATAAAGGGCCGTTCTGAGGCAAGGAAAACACTATAGATATACTTGACATTTACACAGAAATGGCCAAAATGTTAGAATGAGAAGTTTAAATATATTTTCGGTTTATTATTAAACTGAATGGAAAACACTGTGAGTAAAGTCATTGTTTTTGTTTTCTTTGCAGCTTCATAACATTAGGGTTGAACCACTGATGTCACATGGACTATTTTATTGATGTCCTTACTACCTTTCTGGGCCTTGAATGTGTCAGTTGCACTGCTGTCTATGCAGGGTTAGAAAGCTCTCAGATTTTTAAAAAATATCTTAATTTGTGTTCTGAAGGTTCTTACAGGTTTGTAACGACATAAGGGTGAATAATTAATGATTAACAAATTATTTTTGGGTGAACTATCCCTTTAAGCGCAGCGTGAAAAGCCCTAATGTGTCATTAAAACATGCATTATGTGTTTTGTCAGTACTACTTTATAAAAAAAAGGATGAATGAAATGTTACCACACTTTTTTTTCTAGGGAAAGGATCCAGGCAGTTCACTTGAGGCAGCTTGAGACTGGGCGGCATTGTCGTGGTGACACTTTGCCACTTAATTTAAATGGCACACTTTCAAAAAACCTGAGAAATGGCACGAAGCCCTTCACAAAAATCACACAGCGACCTTTCCCACATATTCACACGTACGCAGAACAACCAGTGTTGTTGGTGTTACATCAACTTCCTCTTAACTTTGTTAAAGAGCTCTTGATGTGGTCTAATAGACAAAGTGCCACGCAGAGCTGCCATCACCTTGTCGCATACCTGTCCTGCGGTCTTCAATACCTCACTTAAACTCTTGTAAATGCATCAAGGTGTTTCTCGCTGGTGTGTACGCATTCAGCTCGACTGATTGACTGTTTCATACATCAAGGCTCACACACAAAAAGCCACCGGGGGTCTTTGTGCGTCTGGCGCGGGGCATGGGTGGCATTGAAAATTTAAATTTCCTTCTGAAAAGGCACGCAAACTCCCTCAAATCACAGAAAGTGGCCAGCCTTTCAAAAAGCAACCATGTTTGCTTAATTTTGAATAGAACTCATTACAAGGATCCGGGCTTGATTTTGAATGAAAACACATTTCCTGTGCGAGACTCCTGCACTGGTGATGATGTCAAATCTCTCTCTCTCCCTCCAATTGTTAATTCTGATTGTTTCCTCTTTGTCTTTTGCCCCTCTCGAGTGCTGAAAATAAAGAGAAAAAAAATAGAGACAGCAACGAATTTTAATTAATTCTAATGAATATGCAAATTGCCTTGAATCCTCTGGATAATGTGGTCTTTTCAGTTTTATATGATTCAATATTTAGAAAGGGTGCGAATGTGAAAGCAGCAGCGTGCGGGAAAAACACATCTTCCCCTGCGAACATAATCAGCACCTTATCCATCTGCAAGGCCACAGACAAAAGCCAAGCACGTCCTATTTCTTTATTTAACATGCATTCGTGTGAATAGATGCTCTGTAGCATAAGGTGAGGCTACTTTATTTATTTTTTGAATAATTTTATTTCTTTAAAGGAATAGTTCACCAAAAAAAAAAAAAATTGCTGAAAATTTTCTCAGATTCTGAGAAATGCAGCATTACATCACTTGCTTACTAATGGATGCTCTGAATGGGTGCCATCAGAATGAGAATCCAAACATCACAAGTAATCCACAAGTAATCTAGTACATCAATTAATGTCTTGTGAAGTGAAAAGCTGTTCTGTTCGGTTAAGATGTTAATTGATGCACTGGAAATAAAGTCGAAATTTTGGGAACAAATTGAAATGTTTCGGGAATAATGGCAAAATGTATCGAGAATAAAGTTGAAATGTTAGGAGAATAAAGTCAAAATATTTTGACAATAAAGTCAAAATATTTTGACAATAAATTCAAAATGTATCGGGAATAGTGTCAAAATTTCGAGAATAAGTTTAAATGTTTCGAGAATAAAGTCAAAATGTATCGAGAATTAAGTCGAAATGTTTTGAGAATAAAGTCGAAATGTATAGAGAAAAGTCGAAATTTTGAGAATAAATTGAAATGTTTCGAGAATAAAGGCAAAATGTCTCGAGAATAAAGTTTAAATTTTATGAGAATAAAGTCAAAATATTTTGACATTAAATTCAAAATGAATCGAGAATAAAGGCGAAATTTCGAGAATAAGTTTAAATGTTTCAAGAATAAAGTCAAAATGTATAGAGAATTAAGTCAAATGTTTTGAGAATAAAATCGAAATGTATCAAGAAAAGTCGAAATTTCAAGAATAAATTTAAATGTTTCAAGAATAAAGTCTAAATATTTTGAGAATAAAGTCAAAATGTATTGAGAATACAGTTGAAATTTTAAGAATTGAAATGTGCCAAGAATAAAGGCGAAATGTATCGAGAATAAAGTTAAAATGTTATGAGAATAAAGTAAAAATATTTCAAGAATACATTCAAAATTTGTCGAAAATAAAGTCTAAATTTCGAGAATAAATTTAAATGTTGCGAGAATAATGTAAAAATGTAACGAGAATTATGTCAAATGTTTTGAGAATAAAATCGAAATGTATAGAGAAAAGTCGAAATTTCGAGAATAAATTGAAATGTTTCGAGAATAAAGGCAAAATGTATCGAGAATAATGTTTAAATTTGATGAGAATAAAGTCAAAATAGTTTGACAATAAATTCAAAATGAATCAAGAATAAATGCGAAATTTCGAGAATAAGTTTAAATGTTTCGAGAATAAAGTCAAAATGTATAGAGAATTAAGTCAAATGTTTTGAGAATAAAATCGAAATGTATCGAGAAAAGTCGAAATTTCAAGAATAAATTGAAATGTGTTAAGAATAAAGGTGAAATGTATCGAGAATAAAGTTAAAATGTTATGAGAATAAAGTCAAAATATTTCGACAATGCATTCAAAATGTATCGAAAATAAAGTCGAAATTGCAGAGCACAAATTCCAAGTATGGGTCACCATACTTGGCCACACATCATGTCCGTCCATCTGAAATGTTTCTAGAATAAAGTAGAAATTTTGAGAATAACTCAAAATATTTCCAGAATAATGTTGAAATAATGTTGAAGTATAAAGTCAAAATTACGAGAATTAAATCATAGCAATTACAAGATTAAACTTTATTCTCTAAATATTTAAACTTTATTATCGTAAATATTCCAACTTTATTTTCGAAATATTTCATCTTAATTTTCGAAATATTTTGACTTTATTTTCGTAATTTAGGCATTATTGTCGAAATATGATCTCGTAATTGTATTTTTTATTATTTTTTTTTTAATGTGGCACTAAGTGTATAATGTATACGCATAAATTTTGTACAGACAGATCTGGCGTTTTGGGAGAAAGAAACCAATATTTTTTTAAACTGGGTCCCAGAGTGGATAAATCTGAAAACGACACCCTTGCGTTTTCGTGTCCACAGCGAATCCGTATATTTTCTGAAATGATGATGTCATCTTCCCAGATCTCGCCTCTAATCAGACACCGCTACATCACGTGACATCAACAAAAACATGAACAATAAACAACTGTCTTTTTATTAACTAACATTAACACAGATTAATAAATGTATTGTTCCAAGTTCATTTGTATACCGTGCACAGGGGTTATGCGCATAGTCTTCTTCTCCATTTTGTGTATCTCTATAGCAGAATTACAGCGCCACATCCTGGTCTGGCATGTATACTACATAATTTTGTGTTTGTTTCGTGTGGATGCAAATATTTCTTGAGACGGGGAAAAAAAGAGTGGATAGGGAAAGCTCTGGCTTCGTGTGGACATAGCCTAAAACGCTGTCATATTAAAGGAATAGTTCACACAAAAATTAAAATTTCCTGAAAACTTCAGAACAGATTCGAAAAAATGTAGCTTTACATCACTTGCTCACCAGTGGATCCTCTGCAGTGAATGGGTGCCATAAGATTGAAAGTCCAAACAGTTGATAAAGATATTGTGATAATCCAAAAGTAATCCAGTCCATCAATTAACATTTTGTGAAGTAAAAAGCTGTTCTTTTTGGTTTCAATTGATAAACTAGAGTGGTGTGGATTATTGTGATGTTCGGACATCATCCGTTCACTGCAGAGGATCCATTGGTGAGCAAGTGATGCAATGTCAAAATTTTCAATACCTGTTTAGATGAGGAAACAAACATAATCTTTGGATGACCTAAGGGTGAGAAAATTTAATTTGTAGGTTAACTATTCCTTTAAATACAGCGCAGGATGTATAATCAGAATTCCAGCACTCGTCATGAAAGAGGCTCGTGTATAAGATCTGCGCAAACACACGACTGATTGTTCTCTATGTAATACCTCTTTTTGATTATCAGCTGCATTGAAAGCATCGGGTAAAATGGGTTCACAGTGTGCATGAGATTTTCTAATTATTTATTTAATTTTTGTCTGCTTTTCACTCACTCGCACTAGAAGCTTGAGGGACTGGAATGTTTATTACTTGTGGAGATAAGGGAACCTCGAAGGCCCCGGTGGTGCTTTCTGCTGCAGCAGAGGGGTGTGGGTTAATTTTTCTTCAATAAAGGGGGTAATTATTTCAGCTCGGATGGGGACTTTCGCTCGAATTTCGCTAGACAGGTTAAGAATTAACAAGCAGCTTTTGGGTTTGATTCGGGAGGAATGCATGACGAACTACGATGGTGTCTGTGCAAAGATTAAGAGGCCTGTGATCAAAGGCCAGTTATTCAAGCCTGACGGCATGTTAAATTTCCCTGCGTGGCATTGCTAGGATGGAGAAAACATTCTCTCGTGCGGCCGTACCTCTGCAGGAAACAGGATATCTAGTCTCGGGCTGAAGGAAATGTTGGGCAGTGTGTATGTGTTAGCATGACTCAGTGGTGGTGTCTGGCGGTCCAGATTTGCCCTTGTTCTGCAGCAAGGGAGCAGTTGGTAGCCTGAGGAGGCAGAGTTTTCACAAGTAAGGTGTGAACAAACTGCAGTGAAGTGGAATTGTGTGTGTGTTGCTACTGTTGCCGGAGGTTATGTTAGGTGCAAAGATTGTTATTTAAGTACTTTTTCATCCTACTTTACTCAGTTCGGAAGTGAAAAATGAACACACACAGAAAAAAAAAAAAAACAGGAGAACGTGTTGGAATATCTTTTTTTTTTTTGTGCAGTCTCTGTGACATCGTTAAGGATGAACAATTAATCCAAAAAATAACTGATAGTATGTCTGGCATGAACAAGATTTAGAACCGAAGCCAAAACAGCAAAAACATTATTTTAGATTTACAACAATATGTGGTGCCCTTTTTTAATTTCAGTACGAGTTCAAAATGTGGAGAAATGCAATAATTAAAAAAATGTTTTTGGGAATAAGCTCAGCTTTCAAACTGTCAATTTTAATACAAAAACACAAAAACATTTTGTAGCTTTTTATGAGCATGAATTAACAGATCATTGAATATCACAATATGTGGCCTGTCAAATGTAAAGAATTTAAGTTGGTTCTTTAAAAAAAAAGGAAATAAAAAGAAAAAACAATTATGAATAATACAAATATGATAAGACTGCCCAGTCTTAAAAAGATTTCATATTTAAAAGTATTTTTAATAATTTTTAGGAATGCACCGAAATTTGTAGGACTATGCATTATTTGAATAATTAAAAAAAACAAAAAACTGTTAAACTGATTCTGTTGCATGAAACTGAATAAAAATAATATGTATTTTTAATATGTATATTCTGTCCAATTTTATTGTTTTACTTTACAAAAGTATTTTATATTATTTAATGAATAAAGCATTTTTGGTCTTGGTTTTCAGCCAAGCACATCCAAATTTTTCAGTTTCTGTTTTGGACCAGAATTTTCATTTCAGTGCATCCCTAGTAATTTTATAGCTTTTTATTATTTTTTATTTTTTTCTAAATCACTCCACTAGTATGATATATTAAAAAATCAAAATAAACATATTCAAGCCATCTAGTAAAATCCCTGTATTTTTTTTTTATCATTATGTATTTATCATTTATCTTTACTAAATATCACAACCCTACATCAACTTGTTATAGTGCCATAAAACATGAAAGGAATAGTTATTGTATGAATTACTAAAAGGCAACATTGTTACATTTACATTGGAAAACATATACACTGAACGAAATTATAAATGCAACACTTTTGTTTTTGCCACCATTTTTCATGAGCTGAACTCAAAGATCTATGTACACAAAAGGCCTATTTCTCTCAAATATTGTTCACAAATCTGTTTAAATCTGTGTTAGTTAGCACTTCTCCTTTGCCGAGATAATCCATCCACCTCACAGGTGTGGCATATCAAGATGCCAATTAGACAGCATGATTATTGCACATGTGTGCCTTAGGCTAGCCACAATAAAAGGCTAAAATGTGCAGTTTTATCACACAGCACAATGCCACAGATGTCGCAAGTTTTGAGGGAGCATGCAATTGGCATGCTGACTGCAGGAATGTCCACCAGAGCTGTTGCCCGTAAATTGAATTTTCACGTTTCAGAGAATTAGACTGCAGCCAACAAAAATGTTTCTCTATCGCTGTGTGTCCTGCTCTTCACAGCACAGATCGTGAAAGCAGACTGTAGTTTTTGCCATTCATTATAACAAACCAAATGTAGAGACGATGTAAATCAGTGGTTCTCAACCACGTTCCTGGAGCCCCCCCAACGATGCACATTTTGCATCTCTCCTTTGTCTGACACACCCATTTCAGGTCTTGAAGTCTCTACTAATGAGATGATTATCTGAATCAGGTGTGTTTGAATAAGGAGACATGGAAAACATGCAGTGTTGGGGGGGCTCCAGGAACGTGGTTGAGAACCACTGATGTAAATAATAGATTCAGTGTGCAGCGTAGAGAGCTTTATTAATTAAAATGCAAGTTTTTGAGATTGCGAAGAACTAAGACTTTTTAGACAGCGTTTTAATGATGTTAAATGGAAGTTTGCAAATGTGAAATTAAATTTATACAACTGTTTTATACATTTTTGATTTTATACAAAAGTTAATATTAAGTGACTTACATTTTAGGAACACTGTTGTCTGATTGTGCTCTATTTCGTCAACAAAAATAATTCCAAACAAAGCCAGTTGAGCCGCTGCGCATTTGACACAGCACTGTTTCATTTACGAATGAAAATGCGCTTTTGAACGAATCGATTTAATGAATTATTATTTAATTTTTATTATTGAATTATTATTTATTTTAATTATTCAGTCACAAAGACATTGACTTACTGCCACCTACTGGCGGTTTCAGTTTAATTTTTAAGTATAAATTGAGTCATTTAAATTATTTACATTTCTATATTCAAAACTATATATTTTAAACAATCTCATAACATTGTTATTATGAAATGTTTTAATTCCACCAGTCATGTCACAAATTCAGTAAATATTCCATAATGCCAAGATTATAAAGGGTTTTATAATTAAATTCATCCAGAAAGTCATCTAAAATTACCATTATTAAAAGCTGAATAATCAAAGTCTACTGATTAATCAGTGAAATAATCAACGATTAGTCGATTAATCATTCTAATAATCGTTAGATTAATATATTTAATTGTTTGTTGCAGCTCTACAGCAATGTAGGGTGATTTTGAAGTCGAAAATGAGATGTTATACCCTAACGGTCTTAAACCGGAATACGAAGAGTACAAGCAGAGTTTGATAAGGCGAGCATTTGAGGTTGAAAAGTATATATATATATATATATATTTTTTTTTTTAGAAAATAACCGCTAGATAATCATTTCGCTAGATAAGACCCTTCTTCCTCGGCTGGGATTGTTTAGAGCCCTTTAAAGCTGCATTTAAACTGCATATTGGAAGTTCAAACTCGCAGGCACCATAAAAGTCCACTATATGGAGAGAAATCCTGAAATGTTTTCCTCAAAAAACACAATTTCTTTACAACTGAAGCAAGAAAGACATGAACATCTTGAATGAAAAGGGGTGAGTAAATTATCTGTACATTTTTGCTCTGAAAGTGAAAAAAGTTTGAATAATTTAACTAATTCTGTCACAACAATACATATAGGCTCTTTGAAGGTATAACATAATTATATAATTAGAATTCCTTTTTGTTTCCCCTCACATAAAACTAAAACAAAATGTGTTTCTGAGAAATAATTACTCAAATTACAGAGCTGATATCACAAATAATAGCACACAGACTAGTTACTGCAGAATCCTGTGATTGACCAATCAGAATCCAGTATTCCAAAGCATCGCCATATTAACTCTAACTATACTCATTTTAAACACAGAGGCACAGATCACTCAAAATGTCAACGTTTACTTTCATAAGCAACACCACAAAAGCACATATATCCAGGCAGTGTCTCGGGAGAGTAGATATTTCTACAACCATTAATCACATGCAGGAGTTAGTCTCCGACTGCACATTTACCCACCGCTCTGACGTCGTCCAGATCACCTCGTCTTTAATTAATGAATGCTGCTAATTGATTCAGAACCAATCAACAAATCATTTGCATAACAACAAGAACAACATGATTGATTACTCATTGAAGGTCCTGTGTGTTATCCTAATGTCCCATTTGGAGCTTTCCTTCTTCACAAAGAGTTCAGCCAGGCATGCTAGCCAAGTGCCAATTACCAGCCAGGCTTTATGAGGATGTGAAAATGAAAGAGGTGAAGATAAGAAAATATGGTTAACCAAAAACAGAGGGCAGCTTCACAGGTGAGTTATGCCGTTCCGAAAATGAGCAATCATGCTTGTTTTTGTGTGAGTCAATAGGTCATCATCACTGTAGCTGTAGTTTAAAGCTCTCTTTCAACTCTTCATTTCTCTCTTTCACAACTAATTTTGCAAAGCGTAAGTAAGCTATTTTCTGTAAATGTGCGAGACTTCAGTTTCATTTGCAGCTATCTACCTTATTTTTCAGCATAGAAGTAAGTCGTTTTCTGTTAATGTGCAAGACTTCTGGTTCATTATTGTCAATTAAATAAAAGTTAAATAATTAACAAATCACAGATTTTATCATTTTACAGAGTGTTACTTTGAAATATTCCCACAAAATTTATGAAATTAAGTACAGTTTACATTTCTTCCATTTGCATGTGTAAATGTGGTTATTTACCCACCAAAATAACCATGTCCACTTTGTCAGAAAAAAGGGTAATTCAATATATTCTCAAAAAAAAAAGGGGGGTATTTTCTAAAACTAAGGGATAAATATTATTATTTTTCACAGAAAGCTAATTGAAAACATCCAAACATATCACAACAGTAAAAGGGTGTTCAAGAGCTCCAGGAATGGAAGAACAACCTAAAATCTCATTTGTAAAAACTGTGGATATGTTCTAAGCATGAATTTTTATGACCCAATTCATTTGAATTACTGTAAATATAATAACATTATAAACTGAATACAAAATAATAATAACAATCAACTTTAATATTCAGTGAGAAGGTTGATAGATAAATAATTAGAATAACATAATGCAGAAAACTATTTCCGCTACAAATCTCATCATTATAATAGATAGAAATAGATAGATAAAAATAAAATGACAACAAAATGCTAGTTTGCAATGTCAAGCAGCACAACTGTTTTTGTATTTGTTCAGCTAAAATAACTCGAAGAGAAAGACATGGAAGCCTCTACCATTCAAAATGGCTGCACCCACTCTTACGTTAAAATATGGTAAATAGATTCACTAGATTATACAAGCATGACTAACTTAGCATAACTTACTTGGTGTAGTAGCAACGCTGCTAACCTAACTACATTTGCTGTAGTGTGAGACTAATTCAGCAACTTCTTCCAAAGTGTTGCCAATCGCTACAATTCAAATTTTATGGAAAATCAAAAAAACTCACCTTAAATGGTCGTCTCTCTGAAGCGAATCTGCTCGTCCCAACTGGTCTCATATGTAGTGTTGAAAATCCCACTCATTCTAGTAAATCGTTTGTATTGAACGGCTCTTTCTTATCGGGGAAAGGTCCGATTCATTCTAGTGAATCGGTTCAGCCGAAAGTGCGATTTATTCTGGTGAACTGGTTCGTTTATATAATGTCATGAACAGATGTCCACTAGTCCATGTATTATATATATATATATGTATATATATATATATATATATATATATATATATATTTCCCCTCAGGAAAAAGAAAGTAAAATGTTAAGACAAAATCTTTAGTTACCTGTTAGTTTACTTAGCTTATATAATTGTTTTTTTTTTTTTTTTTTTTTTTTAACCTTACTGTTTTTAAGTTTACATTAAAATACAGTCAGGGTTATTTATTTATTTGTGGATTAAAGATTTATTTACAGTGAAAATTTTGTTACATTTTAAGCTACTTAGTTAATGTTTATTGTATTATTTTAGTGTCGTGTAACACCTGATTTTAAGTTCTTTTAGTGAATGTGTTTAAAGTCTCACCAGAAAGCCTTCTATAAATACATCTGAAATATCTGACTTTAATATTCTGTATCAAGATTATTTGGTTTGCTTATCCCTTTTAAAAATGAACTTTCTTGTGTCCTGTGTAAGTATGCATGGGGTTACACAGCTACACAGCCTCTATCAGTTCAACACATATTTAGCACTAATGCTCTTTGTGTGGGACGGGGTGATGTGACGGGATGGTTTTGCTCCTATCTCATCACATACATCAGATCCTTCCCTGTGCCGAGTTCTCATCTTCTCAGTCATTTCTCTCCTTATCTGTGGTGCCGGACAGCATTAAAGTGATTAAAGATGAGATGTCCCCATCATGGGCCAGATATACAGCATTAGCAGTTTATGAACATCATCTCTCTGGCCTGATCCACAAAAGCCTGACTTCTCATTGAAATCGGTGTATCCTCTGGGGGAGCTGATAAGAGAGGCATCATATTCCTCACAATTCATTGATTTCCTTTAGGATTTATTAACCAGCCACCTCTGTTTTAAGTGTCCAGGTTTCAGACGAGTGTGTCAGGGGTGCACAGATTATAGTATCCCTCAATAACCAGGTGATTTTAGATACGCTTTCAATAGTGGGTCCCCCGTGATTTGACCACAGACTGTCGCTTATATTAACACGACAGGTTTTGATTGGGGATTGACAGGACGAGAACAGACAGGAGAATAACCTTTAGCTGGATTAGAGGATTTCTGTGTGGTGTAGAGATAGGGCATGTTTATGGTACTCTGATGTTGTACTGTTTTGGTCAAACCATTGATTTTTCTCGCTTTGAATTTCAGTGGAAATGTAGAGAGATGCTGTTTGCAATGGAGCTGGTTGAAGATAAAAGACTTTTTAACGAACTGAAGGGATTAACTGGTTATCAGTGCAGGAGTTGGATTCCCTTTCGCTTCGGGAAAGATGTGGCCAGGGCCTCTGAGACCCTCGCTGGGGATTAGGAATCATGGGGTCTCCTGTTTACTTTACATACAGGATCGGTCATGGTGCTAAGCTCACACCAATGGGATCATAGAACCATATTTCTCACTGACCTGGTCATGACATTTCACCTTCCTTACAATCATATTGTGAGTCATTGTGTGTTTATGTGTTTAGTTAGGCCCTCTTTACTCATACTCCTATTTCTTTTTGGAACCAAATTGTCCTAAAGTACTATTTTATGCTAAAATGAGTTTAGGATCTGTGTGAACAGCAATAATTTGGACAGTGTTGTTGTCTGTTATACGTAACCTTTAGCACATTGTTGTTGTGTAAACTTATCTTAAATTTGTTATTGGAGTTGTCAATTATCACTTAGGCTTATGCATAAACATGGCTAGGCACAAAAACATTAAAGCTATATCATGACTTCTATCACTTTTTCCTTTAACATTGCTACTTTTGGCCTTCATGAACAACTGCTTTTACTTAAACAAATGGAAGAGATGCACTGTGATTCTAAACTCATTTGTTTTTCTAACCTCTTGCAACTGATGGTTCCATAAAGATCCTTAACATCTATGGAAACTTTCCTTTGGTCAAAAGTTTCTTTATAGTGGACAAAAAGATTCTTTAGATTATTAAAGTGTTCTTAAAAGGATAATGATGATTTACTCACCTTCAAGCCATCCTAGGTGTATATGACTTTCTTTTTTCAGATAAATACAATCTGAGTTATATTAAAAATGCCCTGGATCTTCCAAGCTTTATAATGCCAGTGAATGGCTGTTGAGATTTTGAGCTAAAAGAAAGCACATCCATCCATCATAAAAAGTGCTCCACATGGCTCCGGGCGGTTAATAAAGACCTTCTAAAGTGAATTGCTGCATTTGTGTAAGAAAAATATCCATTAAAACTTTATAAACTGCAATCTCTAGCTTCTGCTAACTTTTGTACCACATACTCTTTTTTTGGGCTTCAAAATCTCAACAGCCATTCACTGACATTATAAGCTTGGAAGAGAGCCAAGATATTTTTTTAATATAACTCTGATTGTGTTCGTCTGAAAGAAGAAAGTCATATACTAGGGGTGTGACGAGACACTTATCACACAAGACTGGGTTCACGAGAACGAGACAAGATTTTTAAACTTTTTTTTTTTTTAAAAGAAATCCTCAATTATGGAATATACAGGGAAAAATAATATTTTATGAAAAACTGAAAAACACAAAATGCAAAAAAATATAGGTGAATTTTAATATGAATTTTTAAAATACTTTATGAAATTAAACTTTGATTTTAATGAATTATATGCAGTAATAAACATGCAAACTAAAGCTTTTTAAGTATTTTTAAATATATTTGATCAAAATGTAAAAGAAATTAAGCTAAAGTCTCAAATAATAAAGACTTGTTTCACTATTGAAATCTCCTGAATGAATGATTCAATCATAAATGTGACCCAGGACCACAAAATCAGTCTTAAGTGACAATTTCTTAAAATTGAGATTTCTATATCACCTGAAAGTTGAATAAATAAGCTTTCTATTGATGGTTTGTTAGGATCAGACAATATTTGGCTGAGATACAACTATTTGTGAATAAATCTGGAATCTGAGGGTGCAAAAAAATAAAAATATTGAGAAAATTGCCTTTAAAGTTTCCCAAATGAAGTTCTTAGCAATGCATATTACTAATCAAAAATTAGTTTTGATACATTTACAGTACAAAATTTACAAAATATATTAATGGAACATGATTTTTACTTAATATCCTAATGATTTTTGGCATAATTTCTTTTTTTGAAAATTTTGACCCATACAATGTGTTTTTGGCTATTGCTAGAAATATACCCCAGCGACTTAAGACTGGTTTTGTGGTCCAGGGTCACAAATATGTTTTTAAACGTACAGTTGTCGCCACCTCCTGGTGGAAAAGGATGAGCATTACAATACTTGCAAGTGTTAAGATTTTGTGAGGTTTTGATTGCTACTGTAGACAATAAGTGTTTATACCTAAACTATAAACTTTTATCTCAGTAGTGCTGTTATTTAAATGCCTGTAAAATAGAAATGATGATCATTATGTGGTTGAAAAGACTGTTTGTGTTTCTCTTTCTGGATCAGCAACATAAATGCAGATTTGATCACATCGTAAGCGTCAGTGAAGTGTTAGCAGCGCAATGTGAAACAGTCGTAATAGACACAGCTGAATCGTTGTCATCCCTTAAGTGTTTGAACAGAGATCGCAATCTTTTAAAGATTAATCTTGCAGTCACGTTCACGTTCTCTAGAGACATGTAAGATCTCGCAAGATCTCGTCACTTCCCTATCATATACACCTAGGATGGCTTGAAAGTGAGTAAATCATGGGGTAAATTTGTTACATAAGGGTGAACCATCCCTTTAATAAAAATGGTTATTTTAAGAACCGTTCACTGTACACAAATTAATTTTTCCCTCCATGACTTGCGAAATCCTGTTTTGGAACCTTTATATTTAAGATTATATTGTTTTAGAACCATTTTGTGTCATGCCCACTCTACATTCCTCTTTGTCGCATCATCAGGAAAATTGTGTTTTTCACAGTTTACTTCGCTGCTTTATAGAGCCTAACAGTCTCATTCTTTATATAAAAAATAAAACGTGCTTCCCGGAGGCCACAAAGCTCCTATAATTGTGTTTGATGCTTAGATCCCGCTGACCTGAAGTGTGCACTGCCATCGGCTACAGTGACCATTTTATTGAGAATATCTCACTTCATAGAGGGCATTTCTTATGTAGCGAGGATTGGGGGGAGAAGCATCTTTTTTTTTTTTTTTTTTCATTTGTAATGCCAATACAATGTAATGTTATAATTTTCATGGAAATGTGTCACTGTGCCTGATTTTGTGTAACTGAGTGTTTTCTGCTCTAAATAAAACAGGATTTGTTGTGGCATAATAGAAAACAGGTACAACGCATTAGCTGAGATGTTATTGATATCTCATGCTGTTGTCGGCTCTGCTTGCATTCTCACATACATATTTTATATTCACAACACATAAACAGCATCAACTGGCTGGAATAAAAATACATTTCACGTCAAATGTGTCATTTACAACTAATGCAACACAGATTGTAAATTACAGTGCGTATATATATTTTTTCCATATCCTTTTTTTCAAGTGATTTCCATTTTGCATGTGTTGTGATTTCTCTAGATCAGTGATGTAGTTGTATAGCATGAATACAATGCTATACAAATGCTGAATTTAGTCAGAAACTATTTTGTAGGAAAATGTCTTTTATAATTTAATTTAAGAGAACATTTCATTCACGTAGGGCAAAGTGCTGCAATTGCATCCTTAAAAACTAACTCTCTGTCGACCATCAGTCAACACTTATTTAATTAAAAAAGACAGTAATCAAGTATAATTAGCAGCTTTAAAGGGAGATCTAATTAGCAAGTCCAGTCCAGATCTATTTAACTATATACTATAAGTAGCCTCAGGCACAATTAGCTTGATTTTCAAAACATGTACAGTAAACAAGTCCATGAAATATGTCAAAGTAATCAAAAGAAAAATGTTTTATTTAATTATTTTTTTTATACATCTTGACTGA
The DNA here is from genome assembly GCA_033026305.1 of Cirrhinus molitorella. NCBI lineage: Eukaryota > Metazoa > Chordata > Actinopteri > Cypriniformes > Cyprinidae > Cirrhinus > Cirrhinus molitorella. Next base: position 12,499,203 of record CM065131.1, read on the forward strand.
AAGTATAAGTATTTAAAACTTGCAAGAGCTCAAAAGCATGGATGTAATAGATATCGTAGTGCTGCGTTGATGGACATTTCCCATGAATTAACTGGTTCTTTGGCATTGGTTGTAGTGTGGAACATGAAACTAGCCACTAGTTATTTAGTCAGTTAATTTGATAAAATGAACAATTTGATTACAGCTATCAATTCTCTTTTCATTAAATCATCAAATTATAGAAGCACACTAGTGAGCTTTTCCAAACCGCAGTGTTGGCAAAGTGACAGCCTTTGTCTGTATTATAGATAGATTGATAGATAGATGGATAGATGGATGGATGGACGGATGGATGGTTAGATAGTGATGGATGGATGGATGGACGAATGGATGGTTAGATAGTGATGGATGGATGGATGGATGGATGAATGAATGGATAGATGATAGTGATGGATGGGTGGATGAATGGATAGAATAATGGATGAATGAATGAATGAAAGGGTAGATGATATAGCGATGTATGGATGAATGAATAGATGATAGAGCGACAGATGGATTAATGAATGGATAGATGACAGAGTGACAGATGGATGGATGAATGAATGAATGGATAGATTGATAGATAGATGGATGGATGGACGGATGGATGGTTAGATAGTGATGGATGGATGGATGGATGGATGAATGGATAGATGATAGTGATGGATGGGTGGATGAATGGATAGAATAATGGATGAATGAATGAATGAAAGGGTAGATGATAGAGCGATGGATGGATGAATGAATAGATGATAGAGCGACAGATGGATTAATGAATGGATAGATGACAGAGTGACAGATGGATGGATGAATGAATGAATGGATAGATAGAGTGATGAATGAATGGATAGATGATAGAGTGATGGATGGGAGGATGAATTGTTAGAATATTGGATGAATGACTGAATGAATGAATTAATGAATAAATAAATGAATGAATGGATGATAGAGTGATAAATGAATAAATGGATGGATGAATGAATGGGTAGATGATAGAGCGATGTTTGAATGAATAGATTGATGATATAGAGATAGATGGATGAATGAATGAATGAATGGATAGATAGAGTAATGGATGGATGTTAGAGAGTGATAGATAGATAGATAGATAGATAGATAGATAGATAGATAGATAGATAAATGGACGGACGGACGGATGGATGGAAGATAGAGTGATGGATGGGAGGATTAATTGATAGAATAATGGATGAATGAATGTATGTGTAGATGATAGGGTGATGTTTGAATGAATAGACTGATGATAGAGCGATAGATGGATGAATGAATGGATAGATCAACAGATGAATGAATGAATGAATGAATGGATAGAGTAATGGATGGATAGATAGACAGACAGATAGATAGATAGATAGATAGATAGATAGATAGATAGATAGATAGATAGATGAATGAATGATAGAGTGATGAATGAATGAATGAATGAATGAATTGATAGATAATAGAGTGATGATGGGAGGATGAATTGATAGAATAATGGATGAATGACTGACTGAATGAATGAATGATAGAGTGATAAATGAATAAATGGATAGATGATAGAGTGATGTTTGAATGAATGAATGAATGAATGAATGAGTGAATAGAGTAATGGATGGATGGATGGATGGATGTTAGAGAGTGATGGATAAATTAGATAGATAGATAGATAGATGAATGAGTGAGTGAGTGAGTGAGTGAGTGAGTGAGTGAGTGAGTGAGTGAGTGAATGAATGAATGAATGAATGGATAGATAGAGTGATAATGGGAGGATGAATTGATAGAATATGACTGACTGACTGACTGACTGACTGACTGACTGAATGAATGGATAATAGAGTGATAAATGAATAAATGGATGGATGAATAAATGGATAGATGATAGAGTGATGGATGGGTGGATGAATGGATAAAATAATGAATGAATGAATGAATGAATGAATGAATGGGTAGATGACAGAGCAATGTTTGAATGAATGAATGAATGGAGTAATGGATGGATGTTAGAGAGTGATGGATGAATTGATAGATAGATAGATAGATAGATAGATAGATAGATAGATAGATAGATAGATAGATAGATAGATAGATAGATGTTTATGCACTCATCTCATTCTCAATGTAAGTGTTTATTAGATTTTTTCACAGAAAGTCATATGCTATAATTGAAAAATATTCGATGACATAGTGAGCCATGAATTTGGTAGTTCTTTTCACAAAAGCATCAGTTGCTGTGTGGAACATGAAACCAGTGACATGAAACTAATTATGTGGTTGGCTTATTCAGTAAAATGACTAGCAAAATCAATTACAGTTATTAATTCTCTTTTATTAAATCATCAAAATGTGGAAGCGTAATTGTTAATTGTGAGCTTTTCCAAACCACACTGTCAGCAGCCTTTACTAAGATAGATAAATAACAGGAATATATACAGAGAATTCTAATGCTGTGTAATATGGTCTAGTGTATGTCTCTTGACTTTCTAACCTGATCTCTAGGTCATCCTCACTGGAGCTGTAGAATTTTTTCCACATACGTGTACAGATAGAAATATACTCCTAGCCTGCAGTTTGTTTAGGAGCAAATGTCAGCACACAAGGGCTGTGTGTGTGTGTGTGTTCATGCATTTCATACTCATCTCTAGCACCTTTTTTAAAAATCAGCACTGTTCCACTAAATCTCATATATCGTTTTTCCTTAGCTGCTATTAACCACAATATTAGGTCATATTGTTTCCTCAGAAGCTCACTCCAAAAGCTGTCGGAAGAATATTAATATGTTTCATCAAATACATATTAGCCAGACGTGTCCTGTGCTCCCAGTGCCAGCACCGCTGAGGCTTTCATGGGTGAATGAAAACAATCCATTTAAGACTTTCCTACGTTTCAAAAACACACTAGTGCTTTTCTTTTTCTCTCGCATATTTCGCCAGCTGTTTTTCTTCAGGTCTTGGCAGAATATCCGACTGTGCTAAAGAGGTCTAATCATGCCTGCGCTTGTTCCAGTCTGTCACAGAAACGGATTATTGTTAAGATAACCTTCCTCTGACTAAGTCACAATTATACTCGGTGCAAACATTGAAAAGCTAGCGTTCTTTCCATTGAATTAACAAGAGAATGTGTTGGCAGCTCTAATAAACTGAAGAAAGATACTTGCTATCGTACAAGGACACTTTTCTTCACTGTGTTTAATTATGTTTCTGAAGGCATAGTTGAATGATCATTCATTGTAAATGTAGGAAGATTAATTAAAATGGCTAAAGTGGGTAAAAAGTAACAACAAACATGGTAAGATTAAACTATTATACAAAATAATCAGTTTTAGCATTCCTTTAAAACTGGAACTTTGCAAACTATAAATGGCTCACAATGTCAAGCTATTTTAAAGTGATAGCTCGTCCAAAAATGTAACATTTCTGTCAGAATTTATGTAGCCTCATATCATTTCCATGTATGACTTTTCTTATGGAAGCCTGTTTCTGCCACTGAATAAAAAAGGTAATTGCGAGTTTACATCTTACATCTTACATCTTTTTTCTGAAAATTGTGAGATAAACTTTGTTGTGAGTTTTTATCTTGCTGTTCTGACCTTTTCTCGCAACTGTGAGTTTATATCTCACAATTTTGAGAAAAAAGTCAGAATTGCGAGTTTATATCACGCAATTCTGACTTTACAACCCGCAATTGCGAGTTTATATCTCACAATTGTGAGAAAAAAAGTCAGAATTGCGAATTTGTACTATGCAATTTTAAGAAAAAGTCAATATTGTGAGATAAAAAAAGTCACAATAACATAACAATAACTTTTTTTTTTTTTTTTTAAATCTACTCAATGGCAGAAACGGCCTTCAAAACTTTCCAACTGCTGTGGAATAGAAATGTTAATTTAAGAAATATCTGTTTTTAATATTCTGTTTATGTACAATTCAGTGAGAAAAATGTTCCCAGCATTCTTCAGAGTATTTATTTATTTATTTATTTATTTTTTTGTGTGTTTGGCAGAAGAAAGTAAGTTTTACACGTCAAATTAAAGATTTTTTTTTTTTTTTTCACATTTTTGCATGAACTGTCTTTTTAAGTAGTTAGGTACACTACATGCAGTTTGAAACTTTTAAATTGCTATATTTTAATCATCATTGAAATTCTTATATATATATATATATATATATATATATAAAACTTACAATAATTTGTTACCCGGCTGCCTTAAAATTTTAAGTTCAGTCAACTCAAAGAAGTTGTACTAAGTGATAACTTAAAATAAAAATTTAAATAAAATTTTAAGGCAGTTGGGTAACAAGTTATTTTAAGCTGACTCAACAAATTGTGTTTTTTATTTTTTTAAAGTGAAGGGGAAATCAATGGTCTTTACTAGTAAATTATTAAGAGATCATGTGACTTTTTAAAAAAAAAAAATACCGGTAAATTAGTTCCATCTTTTTACCGGGAAAGTACCATTTACACAATAGTTTCAAAATACTGGTAAATTCTGTGACATCATTACCCAGAAATGACCAAATGGCTGTGTTTCACACATACAGTCTGTACTGGTAAATTACTGTTAAGAGATCATGTGTGAACAGGACCTTTTCAGAAATATTGGTAAGTTCGTTCTATCAATTTACCGGTATAAAAGCTGTAACATTACCGGTAAATTACAGTAATGTGCTCTGTGTGAATGCAGAACGAGTTTACCGGTTTAAGCATGTACAAGTTCAGTGTACACTAATGCAAGACATCTACTCTGGGCCAATCACAACAGTCTGACGCTACAACACACTGTGACGTCCAGTTTGAAGTCATCTAATATGATGTGTCTGGTCCAAAAGCACTGCATGAATGTGAATGTTTGACACAAAAATGAAAACATAAACACTGACTTTGTTTACCACTCCATGTTTACAAACACAACACCCGGAGGTGTAGCCGTTTAGAGGTCATTTCTGGTTAATGATGTCACAGAATTTACAGGTATTTTGAAACTAATGTGTGCATGGTGCTTTACTGGTAAAAGGATGAAACGTCATTGCCTGTGTGAACAGTGCATTTTTGTATGAATGCCTCACGACAAAAAAAATATGTCTCCAATTTAATTTCCATCATGAGTAAACTACTTTTGGAAACTGGTTATTATTTCTTGCTGTTTCTGAATTTGTATCCTCAATTTGTATCCATTTGGTCCTCACAAAGACTGTAAAAGCTTTCTTTCGCTCTCTCACACACACTTTCAGTGTATATTGTATTTGTACCATATCACATGGTCTTGGATATCTCCATTATAAGCTGCTTTTTTCTGTGGCATTTAGCTCAGGCAGTGACAGGCTTGACTTTCATAGTAATTATTTGTTTGGCTGTTCTAACCCGAGCCTTTATCTGCTCATTTAAATGCGGGCCTTTTTATGCTCTTTAGCTTATATCTTAAAATAATCACCTCCTGAGTCTTTTGCATAAAGGACCATTTCTCATCTGTCTGTTGCCTAAAAGACGTAAACTTCAAAGAGCAAAGATAACATACTTGGCCTTTTTTGAACAGTTCAGAAAGCAGTATGTCATTTGTGCTGGCACTAAACACTTGTGTCAGTCAGTGTTCGATTAGCAGTTTTCCCAGCATATTTTATGAACGTTAACACCCACCTCAGCCTTGTGTGTGAGATCGTGTTGGTCTTATGCATAAAATTACATGTTTCTGAAGGTGTTTGTTTTACATATGTTCAGTGTTTATGGGATTCTGAGCATGTGTCGGGTTGCTCTTGATTGCATATGTCTGTGTTTTTCTTCTTGTTGTTGTTTTATTGGCATGTTCTGAGCAGGCAGGCATACATTAAACACATTAGATACACTTAAGACCACCTACTCATATGCACTCTTTGCCCACCAGAGAGCCATCTAGCGAAATGATGGAACAGATACATGGCTCTTTCTTGTTCTCATTTTCTTATGCAAAGCTGGCTCAATAGCATACTACATGTATTTTTTGTATTCATTTAGTTTTATGTATTAATACCCCAGGTCCATTTTAATTTTAGTCAAGGTTGCAACGGCTGGAGCTTATGAACCTGTAGTTCTGCTGGTACTTGCTTAATCTAAGCTAGATAAGCTTGACTTTATTGAAATTAGATCATTTTTATGAAACACATGAAACAGTCAGCTTAGTCCAGGGCCCAGAAAGGTATAGTAAGGACATAGATAAAACATTTCATGTGACATTAGTGGTTCAACTGTAGTTTTTTGAAGCTAGGAGAATAATTTTTGTGCGCAAATAAAAAATAATGCCTTTAGGCGTTACATTAGGGTGAATAATTAATGACAGAATTTTTATTTTTTGGTGAACTATCCCTTTAAGTGTAATTGTATTTGTACCAGATGACCTTGTCTTGTATATTTGCATCATAAGCTGCACAAAACACACTGTATAGTTGATGATACCTCTAAAACCTTTATAAAACATAAAAAATCCAGTCATGTGAATTTTGAAATCCACTGACATATTTAAGCACCTACATTCTTAAAAATAAAGGTTATTTATAGGCATCCATGGTTACATGAAGAACCTTTAAAATCCATGGAAACCTTTGATTCCGCAAAAGGTCCTTTAAAAAGTGCTCTTCAAACTAAGTTTTTTTTTTTTTTTTTAACTGCAAAAGGTTCTTTGTGGAATCAAAAATAGTTATTCTATGGCATTGTATGCGAAAACTTCCTTTCGGAACCTTTATTTTTAAGAAAGAACATTCACTATGTTGTCTCATGTTTGATTCGTGTTTTTTGCAAATAAATCATAAATAGTACACTTCATTCTCATTTTAAAAGTGATTGAAGAATGACATTGTAGCTTATTTATTTGTTTCATGTTGAATTTCTTCTATGTTCTCGTGTAAAAAAAAAAACATTTTTTTTACATCCACATTTGATTTCTGTAAATGTCATCATATGACCGCATATCTGTCTTTCTTCGCTGGTCAAAACAGCTCAAGAGCGGCCTCCGGAGTTGCGGATGAATGGAAACATCACAAAAAGTGTTTTGCCGCTCAATGCTCATCAAAGCGGAATAATTTAATGGAAATAGACATGAATAATCATGAGAATCAATGAATGTTTCTCTAAATATGCACACTTGAGGAATAAATGGATCCAGTGGACGTTGTTAGACATGGATGTACCAGAGCTCGCATGATGAACAGGTATGTGCTGCTGCATTACATTCTTTAACTCTATGATTTTGCATGTTTTTGATTTGTACCTCTGACGCAAATTATTATTATTTTTTTACTATTGCTGGAACATTTCCAAAACAGTGATATTGATTCTAATATTGAAGCTGTGTTATAGTCTTCTTTTAGAATGATATATAAATATATAAACATGCAGGTAAATGTTAAAAAACATGCAGTTAAGTGTTAAAAAATGTAAACAAACAGGACGTTTAATAGTAGCCACCGTTTAAAAAGTTTTACATTTCTGCTCACCAAGGCATTTATTTGTTACAAAATACAGCAAAAACTCTAATATAGTGAAATATTTAAAGTGAACCCTGGGTATATTTCTACATGTATGGCTTAATATAACGTAACTTATGTTTCTAACTGAAATATGTAGTAAAAAAAAAAAAAAAAAAAAAAACCTTGAAAGATTCACGCTAATTAAAAAATCCACATATATTGGACTATGGGGGGTACCATTATGACGTGAAATGGTTGCACTGATGAGCTACTGCTACTACATGTTGCTATTTTTACTGCAACATAAACGGAAATGGCTTAAACCAAATGTCGTACCATTGATTTTCCCCACAAAGAGTCTAAACGCCTCAGGTATCGAGTGAAATCCGCTCTGAGAAACTCCTTAAGTGGCTGCGGCATTGTGACAAAAGTCAGCATGTTTATGTAGCAGACTTCAAATGGTAACCTCCGGACACCACAGAAACACGATCACACCATGAATGGGATGACGGATTCACTGAATTTATTCCTTAAAACAGAGTAGTGAGGCAAAATTAGTATACAAAGACAATCGGAAGGCCTATTCTCTCATCCCTCTGCTTCCCCATTCGCATACACTATGCGTCTGAGGACGAACGCTTAAAGGAGAAGAATACATCACTTCATTACTCAACGTGTTCAAATGTAGGTACTGAATTACTTCACATAACAGTGTAAATGAAAGATAGAAATGTTAAATACATAACATACTTGTGAAAGTTAACATTCAAATATGTATTTTTGAAGATTTGTAAGCTCTTTCAGTAGCTGTGAAAGGCATCAGGGCTAAAGTGGAGAGTGTCACGGATTGGCCAGGCTCTTCCACCACTCTCACACAGCGATCCCAATCACCTGAATACTAATCATGCACAGCTGCACCTAATTACTCTGCACACCATAAAAACACACACCTCTCACCAGTCATTGTCCGGGCTCGTTTCTACGAAGCGGACTCACCATTATTCCCTTTGTATACTTACCTGTTGTTACTTACCTGATCTCCGTTTGATTCCAGTCTGCTCAGTTTCCCACGTCTCCAGTCAGCGGTGTGTGTGCCGTCAGTTCGTCCGCTCAAGTCTGCATCTGGTGTGTGCATTTGGTCAGCTCTTCTCCTCCTGTCGATCCTGCAAAGGAATACGGATACGTCATCACCCCGGACAATCCTCAAGCAAACATTCTCTCTGAATTATCCATACTCACCTATCTCTGCACGTCATTGTTCTTCTATTTGCTCTGCTGTTGAAATAAATACCTATTACTCATCACTTACCTTGGTTGTCCGTCTGCTTCCGTAACAGAAGCCCGGACCTTTACAGTACCAGCATGAGCAATCCCGATCCGTTCCAGGAGCTGGTGGATTCATTGCGGAAAGTTTTGCTACAATCTACCTCACCAAATCTACCATCTGCACCACTTCCCGATGCACCACCAGCACCGAGCACTTCTTCGGCCAACATTCCTTCCAGTCCCATGGCTCGACCGGCGCCCTACTCTGGCGGGGCGGAGGAGTGCAATGGATTCCTGTTACAATGTTCTCTCATATTCACCATGCAACCTGCTTTGTATCCTACAGATCAGTCGAAGATTGCCTTCATCATATCGCTCCTTACTGGATCGGCCCTCCGGTGGGCTGAGACCATCTGGCAGCAAGCCGGGCCGGTAACTCACTCTCTGCAGACATTTGTAAATCACTTTAAGGAGGTGTTTGGTTGTTCGGATGGAGGGGTATCCGCTGGAGAGCAACTATATCATCTCAAGCAAGGAACGATGTCCACACAGGACTATGCTCTTCGTTTCCGCACGTTAGCTGCTGCCAGTGGATGGAATGAGCGATCCCTCCTTACCACCTACCGGCTCGGTTTGGAACCCAAACTCCGTCTGCAGTTGGTAACCCTGGACGACAACATTGGTTTGGAAAAGTTTATACAGCAATCTCTTCGCTGTTCGGATAGGATGAAGGCTTATCAGTCGGATCCTGATCTATTCACTCAAGCACTCCTCCGCCCGTCTGAGCCAGTCACCCCTCCAGAACCCATGATCATCGAGTCTGGCAGGCTCACGGCTGATGAGCGACAGAGGAGGCTGACCCGGGGTCTTTGTATGTACTGTGGTGCAAGCGGACATGTCAGGCTGAACTGTCCGCTCCGTCCAGTGACCTCCTCGGTGAGTGTATTCAATTCGGACATTGAGAAGATGCCTCCTCTCACTACCAATGTTCAGTTAACTACCCACTCACTCTCTGTTTCAGCTACCGCCCTTATCGACTCCGGGTCAGCAGGGAATTTCATCTCGCATGCCCTCTGTCGCCAGCTCCATCTCCGCACCGAAGCCTCGTCGAACATCTACCACATTCAACCCATAACCTTTAACATCAAGTCACAGGCACGTATTCATCGTAAATGTGAATCCATTATGCTACAGATCGGGTTATTCCATAAAGAGGAGATTCAATTTTTTGGTTCTGGAGGGGGCCAATATGGACATTATTTTAGGACGCCCGTGGCTGGTGAAGCATGATCCCATCCTCTCTTGGGGCACAGGAGAGATCAAGAAATGGGGTGATGGATGCACACCAGACTGTTTTCCCGATCTTCCGTTGCAGATTCGAAAGCCCCTACCTGTCTGCGTCACGTCAGTTGAAAGCCCCGTCGAGAAACGATCTGTCCAGATACCTGACATCTACACTTCTTTCAAGGACGTCTTTTGCCCCAAGAGAGCTTCCCAGCTACCTCCACATCGGCCATGGGACTGTGCCATAGACCTGTTACCGGATGCTCCATTGCCCAGAGGGAAAATCTACCCGTTGTCGCTTCCGGAGACTAAGGCCATGGAGGAGTACATTCAGGAGGCTCTGAGTCAGGGGTATATCCGTCCTTCCACTTCACCCGCAGCATCCAGCTTCTTCTTTGTGGCAAAGAAGGATGGAGGGCTGCGGCCGTGCATTGATTATCGGACTCTCAACCAAGGAACAGTGAAATTCCGTTATCCCCTTCCTCTCGTCCCTGCGGCCCTGGAACAACTTCGATCCGCCACCATCTTCACGAAGCTGGACCTCCGCAGCGCATACAATCTGGTGAGAATACGTGAGGGGGATGAATGGAAAACTGCTTTTGTGACCCCTACTGGTCATTATGAATATCGGGTGATGCCCTATGGTCTGGTCAACGCCCCCTCCGTATTTCAGAACTTCATCCATGAAGTACTCCGGGAGTTCCTCCACCACTTCGTCATTGTTTACATTGATGACATATTGATTTACTCCCGGAGTGAAGCCGAACATCGCCACCACGTTGCGGAGGTCCTGCAAACCCTCCGGAAACATAAGCTCTTTCTCAAAGCTGAGAAATGCTCATTCCATCGTCCATCCGTTCAGTTCCTGGGTTACATCATTGATCATCATGGGGTTCGTATGGACGAGGGGAAGGTCACTTCCGTTGTCTCCTGGCCAGAACCCACAACTATCAAAGAGCTTCAAAGATTTCTCGGATTTGCAAATTTCTACAGACGTTTCATTCAGGATTACAGCAGCATCACAGCTCCACTCACCAACCTTCTCAAGAACAAGCCCAAAGATCTTTCCTGGTCTCCCGAAGCCGTCGCAGCCTTCCAGGCCCTGAAAGAGGCATTCACTCAAGCCCCACTCCTGACTCACCCTGATCCAGACATCCCTTTCGTGGTCGAAGTGGATGCCTCGACCACGGGAGTGGGCGCGGTACTCTCCCAATACCACGGCACTCCCAAGTTACTCCATCCATGCGCCTATTTCTCCCGGAAGCTCAGCCCGGCGGAGAGGAATTATGACATCGGGAATCGAGAACTTTTGGCCATCAAGCTCGCCCTGGAGGAGTGGCGACATTGGTTGGAGGGTGCAACACATCCTTTCCAGGTAATCACAGACCATAAAAATTTACAATATCTCAGAGATGCTAAACGACTCTGCCCTCGACAGGCCCGCTGGTCCCTATTCTTTTCCAGATTTCACTTCTCCATATCTTACCGGCCAGGATCCAAGAATATCCGAGCAGACGCACTATCCAGACTTCACGATCATCAAGAAACCATTGAAACACCAGCCAAGATTCTACCAGATCACATTACTGTCTGTCCTATTGAATGGTCTGCCCCTCCAGCCGTCGCCACTCCTGAACCCAGACCTCCGCCGGGCTGTCCACCTAATCGGCAGTTTATTCCAACAAATCAACGGGTAGATCTCATCCACTCCACGCACACCTCCCTGGGCACTGGGCATCCCGGGGCCAACAATACTCTCTCGCTGCTATCCCAACGCTTTTGGTGGCCGGACATGGCAAGGGATGTGAGAAGGTATGTACAAGGCTGTAGAGAGTGTGCTATATCAAAGAGTCCACGTCATCTACCTGCGGGTAAACTCCATCCCTTGCCTATCCCGAACCGTCCCTGGTCACACCTAGGAGTAGACTTCATGACGGATCTTCCCTCTTCGGATGGTAATACCTGCATTCTTGTAATCATAGATAGATTCTCTAAATTCTGTCGTCTGATTCCCTTGAAAGGTCTGCCTACGGCCCTGGAAACAGCTGAGAATCTCTTCAACCATGTCTTCCGATGTTTTGGCCTACCTGAAGATATAGTCTCGGATAGAGGGCCCCAATTTATCTCCAGACTATGGAAAGCCTTCTTCAAACTCCTAGGTGTGACCGTTAGCCTCTCCTCTGGCTATCATCCGCAGACCAACGGCCAGACGGAGAGGAAGATCCAGGAAGTGGGACGGTTCCTCAGGACCTTCTGTCACGGCCACCAAAACTCCTGGAACCAGTTTCTGGGCTGGGCGGAATACGCCCAGAATTCACTGCGGCAACCCACCACCAGACTTACGCCATTCCAGTGCGTCTTAGGATTCCAACCTCCACTCTTCCCTTGGGATGGGGAACCCTCGGATGTGCCTGCAGTGGATCATTGGTTTCGGGAGAGCGAGAGGGTCTGGGACGAGGCTCATCACCATCTCCAGAGGGCAGTTCGCAAAGCTAAAGATATGTCAGACCGGAGGAGGATCGCAGGTCCCGTCTACGCTCCTGGACAAAAGGTTTGGCTCTCCACCAGAGACATCCGCTTGCGACTGCCCTCCAGAAAACTTAGTCCCAGATTTGTTGGCCCCTTCACCATCCTTGAACAAGTCAACCCTGTCACCTATAAACTTCAGCTACCATCTCAGTACAGAATCCATCCCACATTTCACGTATCACTCCTGAAACCCTTTCACGACCCTCTGATTCCCTCCACAGAGCCTGGCCACGAAGAGGAACCCCCTCCACCACTGATGCTGGAGGAAGGCTCCATCTACGCCGTCAAGGAGATCTTGCGGTCCCGACGCCGTGGTGGTCAGCTGGAGTACCTCGTGGACTGGGAGGGATATGGACCAGAGGAGAGATCGTGGGTCTCCAGATCCGACATATTAGATCCGACACTCATGGAAGAATTCCACTCCAATCACCCAGAATTCCCGGCACCTCGTGGACGAGGTAGACCACCACGGCGTCGGAGGTTTAGGCCCTCAGGAGTGGGCCCTGGGGAGGGGGGTAATGTCACGGATTGGCCAGGCTCTTCCACCACTCTCACACAGCGATCCCAATCACCTGAATACTAATCATGCACAGCTGCACCTAATTACTCTGCACACCATAAAAACACACACCTCTCACCAGTCATTGTCCGGGCTCGTTTCTACGAAGCGGACTCACCATTATTCCCTTTGTATACTTACCTGTTGTTACTTACCTGATCTCCGTTTGATTCCAGTCTGCTCAGTTTCCCACGTCTCCAGTCAGCGGTGTGTGTGCCGTCAGTTCGTCCGCTCAAGTCTGCATCTGGTGTGTGCATTTGGTCAGCTCTTCTCCTCCTGTCGATCCTGCAAAGGAATACGGATACGTCATCACCCCGGACAATCCTTAAGCAAACATTCTCTCTGAATTATCCATACTCACCTATCTCTGCACGTCATTGTTCTTCTATTTGCTCTGCTGTTGAAATAAATACCTATTACTCATCACTTACCTTGGTTGTCCGTCTGCTTCCGTAACAGAGAGAACAAAGACACGGGTCTTTAGGAAGTTTTATTTGTCCACAGGCATCTTCCCATTCTGTTCTCATCTTCTTATCACTAGGAAAGCAATGAAGACTTACATCGCTTCTCCTGTTTCCCTTCAACTGAAAATTACAACCTAAAGCCACACAATGTGGCATCGTATCAGTATTTTATTTTCCCGAGTTGTGTTGTGGTAAAAACAGCAACAGTTAGCAGCAGTAGCTCACTGAGTGCAGCCATTTCACGTAATTGAAATAATGGCATCCCTCATAATTCAAAATATATATCAAACGATGTGGATCGACTTCATATTTCAGTAAGAGACATTGTTAAGCCATGCAAGTCTTAATACCCAGGTTCTCTTTAACGTTATACAACTTGAAATAACAATAATGTTAAATTCAAGCCATTACTCCAGTCTTCAGTGTGACATGATCCTTCAGAAATTACTCTAATATGCAGACTTGTTGGTCAAGAAACATTTATTATTTTTAGTGTTGAAACAGGATTCTCTGATAAATTGAAAGTTCAAAATAACAGCATTTAGTTAAAATTAGAGATGTGTTTACTCTTTTTATCAATTTTTTTTTTAAAGATTTATTGTTGGCCTTTTTTGGCTTTATTGTGACAGGACAGATCATTAGTGACAGGAAATGAAGTGGGAGAGAGAGAAGGGGTAGGGTCGGGAAAGGTCCTCGAGCCGGGATTCCAATTTGGGACGCCCGCAGCGCAACGGCCTACAAGGCTATCGGCACTGACTACTTTTTATCAATTTAATGCATCCTTGATGAATAATAGTATCCATTTCTTCAAGAAAGTTCTTATTATTTCAGATAAATGCATTTTTGTCATTATATATATATATATATATATATATATATCAATATATATTTGAATATATAAGAGGCAGTAGCATCTTGATGCTTTGTAAGTGTAATTTGATTTGGTCTCTGCTTAATGTGCATGTTTTTTACTCTTACAAACTTTGATCTCAGCTTATTGTCTGTGTTTTTTAATTTCCGAGAAAGGAAAAGCAGATGATTATGAAACTGGAGGTGGGAGATTTTATTGTAGGCATGGAGCGCTAACTCTCATTAGCGAGGATAACGCATGATTTACACACTGCCAGAAATAACGGCAATAATTAAGAGCACCTTACACCTTACACACACATACACGTACACACACGGCTCTGCGGCTGCTCGCGAAATCACTCCTGAGCTGCCTTTTACCTTCCCTCAGTAATGGTCTCTGGGCGACAGTATCGTCAGGATTGTTTACTGAAATGAGAGTGTATTGTCCAGCAGGGGGGTGATCTGATGTGAGTTGAGATGGTTGGATCTGAATAATTTAACACATATGGGAACCGTAGAATGAACAGCCACTCATATCACAGAGTAATGCTGTGCTCTCATCTGCTCTGTGTGTACGCAAACACACACAGGCACACACACTCACAAACTCACCGTGTGACCCCTGCAGTTTCAATGCAGTGTGTTTTTTATGGCAGAGGCTCAAGCTATTAGTCCTGCCTCTGTAAGCTAGGCTTTCTGCTTGGGCTGCTATTCGATTAAAACTGTTAATCAAATGACATGATGTACTGATTAATTGATTAAATTAATGCAGTTAATCATAAATGCATCGACAGACCTATTCTTTGCATACAGTTATTGTACACTGAATAAAGTGCAACTGTTAACTTAAAGCGCTATTGTTACCTGATTTAACCCGCTTTTTTGGTATATATCAATGCATTTAGGTTGATTCAGTTTTAAATTAAATCATATTTTGGGTTGAATAAAAGCATTTCTCTGAATTTCCTGCTTTGTCCCTTCAGCTTCCCTCTGGTCGTATTTTCAAGGTGAGTCTGTTAGGTGCTCCTGATTAGCTTGGTTTTGGTAAGGCGTCCTGGCAGGATTCCTCTTACACCTGGAGGTGAGCACATCCTGTCCCTAGGAACTTAGTCAAACTGTCAGACCATGAAGGAGAGGTGGAAACAGAAGGAGAGAGACTGAGAAAAGAGAAAAGGGAGTGATGAAAGGCACCACTTTTCTCCGTTCTCCCACCATGTGTTCTGCCCTAAAGCTGCTGTTTAAACCACACCATAGAATCTAATAAGAAATCTATGTTTTGAATAGCATTGTATTCATTGATTAGACAACAGAATACAGTATTTATATGTATTGTGCACAGTATGCACATTTTTTATATTCAGTATGATGAATGAAATCCAAATTTGTGCTATAAACTATAAAATATTTGTTTATATGTTTTTTTATTTATTTCAAACAGTCAAATAGATATATATTTTTTAAAGAAGCCTGCATTTATTTGATCCAAAGTAGAGCAGAAACTTTCGAACTTGAACTGTTTTTACTATTTAAAATAACTGTTTTCTGTTTGAATATATTTTAAAATGTAATTTATTCCTGTGATTTCAAAGCATCATTACTCCAGTCACATGATCCTTCAGAAATTCTAATATTCTGATTTGCAGCTCAAAAAACATTTATTATTGTTATTATGATGTTGAAAGAATTTATGATGTAAGTAGAATTATTATTTTTTTAACAGAAAGTTCAGAAGAACAGTGTTTATCTGAAATAGAAATCTTATGTAACATTATAAATGTCTTTAGCATCCTTTCTAAATAAAAGTTTATATTTCTATCTAACCCCAAAAATATATACTGACTCCAAGCTTTTGAATAGAATATTGTATAATGTTACAAAAGCTTTTTATTTCAGATAAATGCTGATCTTTGGATCTTTCGATTCATCAAAGAATCCTGAAAAACGTTGTAAATATTGATAATAATAATATTATCAAAAACATTTCTTAAACAGCAAATCAGCATATTAGAATGATTTCTGCATGATCATTTGACACTGAAGACTGGTTTAATGATGCTAAAAATTCAACTTTGATCACAGTAATGTCATTTTTTTTTCAAATAGAATGCAGTTATTTTAAAATAGTAAAAATATTTTACAATATTACAGTATTTTGGATCAAATAAATGCAGGCTTGATGAGCAGAAGAGACTTTTTAAAAAAGCATTTAAAATCTTACTGTTAGTGTAAATACATTTTTTTTAATCTGTCGAACCACTTTGACCTAAAATTTTACTTGAAATTTTAAAATAACATTTAAAAAATATAACAATGTTCACATGCTATTTGATGTTATTTAATAGTCACATGATAACCTGTTAAAGACACTCTGAGCTACGAGGTTGTTAATCAGTGTTATATGCTTTTTAATAATCATGTTTGTTAGTGGAATACCTGGTGGTAATAATACAGTGCCTACTATTCTGCAAAGAAATCTCCACCGATCAGAATCACTTGACATAAAATATAACATGATGGGATTTTACCCTCAGCCAAAAAAAAAAAAAATTGATTAACGAGACCAAAGACTGTTAGATATACCCAAAATGAATTATATCTCATGTTTAACCACTATAGAGACATCAGGGCGTCCGCCATGACACTCACTGTGAGAAATACCACAAGCGGGGGGGTTTCAACTGTGAAACGGTTGGAGTTCTGATATCACTAGAATACTGCACTCCTCTCAGCCAATCAGATTCAAGGACCAGAAAGTAATGTTGTGTGTAAATTATTGTACCTTATATATATGCAGCATTGTACCATAAATTCTACATATACCCAGCTGTAAAAATAAAATAAATAAAATAGCAAAAAGAATCAATAAGGAACCTTTACGTACTAAATTGTCAACAAATCTCCAAGAATATGCTGGGATTGCCTACAGCTTGTCAGAAAGACCCATGATGCTCCAGTTGGCTCAGTTTGGATGTAAATCTTCTTGAACATAAGGTACAGTTCTCATAAATCCCCACATTAACTGTTTTCAGACTCTAGTCTTCATTGGGATACATTCATCCATTTTTTTTTCTGACAAATCCCGCTCTTTCTGTCTCATCATGTCATCCATGTTTAAGAGCAGGGTTGAATAATGCAGGTGAGGTCCACGGGCCACAGAAGAACGCCTATAATTGGTCTGGATGAAGATAATTGAATCCTCTCTCGGCAGGAATAGAGTAGAGTCACAAACGCTGCTTTCACCTGACCTCCCTGACACTTCAAAGTGTCATTACCCCGCTCTCCCGTAGCCCCGCTCCACTCACACTCCTCTACATTAAAAAAGACCATGTGATGAGATACTTTTAACGGGTCGCCGTGTCACCTGGTCTTTTGTATGTGAGCGTGTGTGTGAGTCCTTGTGGAATGTGATGCAGTGGCATTACTGCAGGGGCTGCTGGGTAATGGAGGGTAATGATTCTGAATGGTTTGGAGCATTGTTGAATGGGTGATTGAGATGAAGGGTCAAGTCACTCCTGCAGAGGCTCTCGCAGCAGAAGGATCTTTTTGAGACAATTACCTGCTGGAGAAGTCCTCGCCGTTCAGTTTGAAGCCCAAGAGACTGTCTACACTACAGTAACAATGTGTCCAAAACCACTCTTATAGATGTGATTAGCTAATCAGAGGATTATTTTAAAGTCTAGAGAACATATGAACATGAACACATTTGGGAAGTTTTTCTTTTTTTCTGTTCTGTTGAAAGCAAAACTAAGGTTCTTCTGTTTTTGAAGCAGTCAAGCAATTCCTGTAGTGTTAAGTAGCTAATTACAAATAACAATACTAATTAGCCACATTTTCATTCATATTTTACTGTGATAGTAAGTGGCTGTGTTTTATTTATGCTTTTGTTCTGACAGATGTAGTGGGTTAATTAAGTGAAGGGTTTGTCAAGCAGAGTCAAACAAGGAACCACTATATCATTTACACTATTCTGGTGGTGCTGTATGCTTGTGATTCTTTCAAAAGAACCAACTTGGTCAGAGTCAGTTTTGTTGTTAAAATGGTATAAACTTGATCCCTGCATCCCAGTGTTCATACTATCCATCCTAAACGGTATGTGAAATTAAAATAAGTGTGTCCCTAAGCATAGTATGCTGAAAAGAGTATGCCAGAAGTCCCCGGATGGTCTACTATTTCAGGTCGATTTTTGAAATGTGCATTCGTCCACACTCTAATGGCTAATATTGGCCACAATTCATTGCGTTTTGGCAAGGATTCTGTCCAGAACTACAAACATGAAAAAAATGTGTTAAAAAACTACAAACATGGTGGATGTGCACGACCTGCGGTTAGGTAGAGATGTTTAGAAAAAGGGGTTTGAGTTACTAATAATCAACATTTAACCTGGTAAAACATTTATTTAATGTTATCTGTGTTATATTTAATCTGCAACAGTAAACTTTTATAAACATCCGTTTGGTCATTAACTTTTAAATGCATCATTATGCAGAAAATAAGAGTTTTTGGCATTAAAGACGTGCAACTGGCAGAGCATCCGTTAAAGACGTAGATGTATGACGCGATAGTATGTCCCAAAGCTTGCCGACTCTTCTGCTACACCAGGGGTACCCAACCCTGTTCCTGGAGATCTACTTTCCTGCAGAGTTCAGCTCCAACCTTGATCAAACACAACTGAACCAACTAATTGAGATCTGAAGGAGCACTTGATAATTACTAATAAGAATCAGTTGTATGTGAACTGGTCTATGTGAAATGGTTTTGCTGTATGATTTTAATTCACTGAAACCAATTCAAAAGAGTCAATTGGTAAACTGATCTACAGTGCATTGCGAAAGTATTCATACTACTCATTCACTCAAAGACATTCACAGAGTTGTCTATAAGCCACTCTGGCTGTGTGCTTAGGTTCATTGTCCTGTTGGAAGTTGAACCTTCTGCTCAATCTGAGGTTCTGAATGCTCTGGACTGGGTTTTCTTTAATATTTCATTTAATCTCAATATTTTGGTGCATTGAGCTTTTTTTCTACTCTGACGGGTAGGGCTGGGTCTCATTCCAAAATTTTCAGTATTGGCATTCTCTGACTTCGATACCGTTTTTTTTTTTTTAAGTTTCTTGACATTTGCACAAACTCACAGACTCATGAGCCACTGCACAAAGGAACAAAATATACCCAACGCAATAAATCACCCTGCTGAAAAAAACAGCTAAAACCATCCTAGGCTGGTTGGCTGGTCTTAGCTGGTCAGGCTGGTTTTAGCTGGTGGTCTCCTGGCCAGGCTTGGAAAGTGGCCAAAACCCCTCTAAAACCAGCTTGCTGACCAGCTATGACCAGCCCAACTGATGAGTCCCTCAGTCTCTGCACACTCTACTTTTGGGATGGTACTCTGCAGGTGATGAGCAATGCCTGGTTTCCTTTAAACATGATGCTTGGAATTGGAAGGTTCATTAGACCACAGGATCTTGTTTCTCACAGTCTGTGGGTCCTTTAGGTTTTTTTTTTTTTTTTTTTTTTTTTTTTTTGCAAATTCCAAGTATGTTTTCATGTGTCTTCACTGAGGAGAGAATTGAGGTTGCCACACCACCATAATGCCCAGATTGGTGAAAGGTTGCAGTGAAGTTTGTCCTTCTGTAAGTTTCTCTCATCTGAATGATCATGGAGCTCAACTAGACTGACCATCAACCAAGGTCCTTCTCCTTCAATTGCTTAGCTTGGTTTTTGTTCTGATATGCATTTTTAGCAGTTAGACCCTTTGGGAAAAAAACTTCTTTCAAACTTGTCTATAAACGAGGACTAAAATAAAGCAGTTTAATGTGAACTAATATCTTTAAAAATCTATTTTACAACGGTAAATATATATGTATATAAAATAATTGCTGGGTGAATCAATCCCCCCCCCCCCCCGCCCCAGCCCTATGAGCTGGTCCTGTTTAGCATATCGAAAACATACAGCGAAATCAATTTACAGTGCCTTGCGAAAGTATTAATACCCCTTCATTTTGTTATGTGTGCCTTTCCAGATCATACCCATTCAATTGAATTTGCCACAGGTTAACTGTATGAATAATATGAATGCTCCTAAACTAAATTGTAACTGGCATAAATAAAGTTATAAATACTTATGCAATGGAATCATTTAAGTTTTTCTATTTTTACTAAAAATATTTAAAATTATTACTATTATAATTTGCAAAGATGTTAAAAAACTGTTTTTTGTTTTGCCATTATGGTGTATGGAGTGTAGATTGATCTGGAAAAAAAGTCATTTAAAGCAGTTCAACATAAGGTAACAACATAACAAAATGAATACTTTCGCAAGGCACTGTAAATTGGTTTTGCTATATGTTTTCGATTTACTAAAAAGGACCAGCTTATAGGGCTGGGGGGAAAAATTGATTCACAATTATTTTATATACATATATATTTATGATTGTAAAATATATATATTTTTAACTGATATTAATTCACATTAAACTGCTTTATTTTAGTCCTTGTTTATAGACTAGGTTGAAAGAAGTTTTTTTTGTTGTGATGCAATATCCCTTTCAAGTAGACACAAGAAAGAAATGTGAGACTACCTAGTGTTCAGAGAAAGCAAAGCGCATCACAAAGTCAATTGCAATCAATTATTTTTTTAAGACGTGTCTTTATGGCATTGTGGAGAATACAGATTTTCAAAAGATGCTTTGAAGATTCAGTATATAGTGCTTAATCCTGTTTCTGTACACACACTCTTTACTAATTTATGGGAGTGACAGCCTACAACCGAACAAACTCTTGATTTATTTCTGAGCTCAACAACTCGTTAATGTTGATGGTATTGAAAGCCAACCAGTGGGCGTGTATTGTCAGGCGGCTAGTTGGCAGGCTAGCAGAGAGTATGTTTTATGTAGTGACAAAGAGACAAAACTGCTGATTTCAAAACATTACTATCGAGTGAGTGCAGGCTCTTTAGCACAATGATTTAAAGAACAAAAACAAATGATGACACATCTGCCAATGATGGTTTAGAAACAATTTGTGCAAGTTAGTACTTGCAAGTTGTGTAGCTGTGGTTACTACTCGTCAACTTTCAAGAGTGATTTACATTTTGCAAGCAAAGAATGATTAGGAGATTCACTCACATCTTTATATAAAACTTTACAGTGTATACATGGCAGATACAGAGCTTCTCAGGTTTTCAAGATGTGAATTTAAGGCTCAGGTATGTGCTTTGTGAACTGTGAAGCCAACTTTGAGGGACTCTTTCATGTTAATTTTGGCTTATTAGGGCCCGAGCACCAGTGGTGTGAGGACCCTATTGTAGTTGCTCAGTTGCTTCTTCTTCTTCTTCTTCCTTAAAGTAATTCGCATTTTTGAAGGCCTAAACATGCTCGAAAATTCATGAAACTTTGCAAACGGCCCAGGACTGGTGAACATTTACATTTGATATGTTTTTCAGAAGTGGGTGTGGCAAAATGCTCGATAGCGCCACCTATAAAATTTCAACGGAGTGTGCTTCAAGCTATGTTTCACGTATGTGTACGAAACTCGACACATACATATAACACACCAATACCTACAAAAAAGTCCTGAGGTACGAAATCCGAATCCCAACAGGAAGTCAGTTATTTTTAATTTTCTGAGCAAATTTTGGGTAATTTTTGCCATTTTCAGGCATCGTACTTGAACAAACTCCTCCTAGAGACTTTTTTAGATCAACACCAAACTTGGTCAGTCTTATCTAAAGGCCCTTGTGACGTTAAATTGCGAAGATCTAGAGTTTTCGTTGGAGGGCGTGTCCATGGCGGCCAAATTTCGATGTTTCGCCATGAAAAAGGAAGTTGTTATAACTCAGCCATACAATGTCTGATGTTTCCCAAACTTCACATGTTTGACAAAACTGCTGACCTGAAGAGATCTACATGCCCATATTCAGTTATAGACATAGCGCCACCTGCTGGCAACAGGAAGTGACATGTTGTACGCTGTAACAAACTCCTCCTAGAGATTTAATGATATCAACATTATAATTCAGTCTAATCTTAAGGCCTGTGTGATGTTAAATTGTGAAGATCTAGAGTTTTCCGTTGAAGGGCGTGTCCGTGGCGGCGTGACAAACTTCAATGTTTCGCCATGGGATTACAAGTTGTTATAACTCAGCCATACAATGACCGATCTGCCCTAAACTTCACAGATTTGATAACAGTCCTGGCCTGAACACATCTGAAGGCCAATATTCCATTATATTCATAGCGCCACCTACAGACAACAGGAAATTGCTTCTTTTACACTACCTTAACCTACAATGTCCGATCTGCACCAAACTTCACATGTTTGCTAAGAGTCCTGGCCTTAACACATTTACATGACAATATGCAGTTATAGTTATAGCGCCACCTGTTGACAGCAGGATATGTCATGCTTTACAATAACTCAAACATGCAATGTCCGATCTGCACCAAACTTCATAGGTTTGATAAGGGTCCTGACCTGAACACATCTATGTGCCAGTATACAGTTACAATCATAGCGCCACCTGTTGGCAACATGAAAATCACTCAATAACTCAACCATACAATGTTCAATCTGCACCAAACGTTATATGTCTGATGACAGTGCCGGTCTGAAGACATCTACATGCCAATATCCAGTTACAGAGATAGCGCCACCATCTGACAGCAGGAAGTTCTGTACATATAGAAAGAATATGTCAGTCATTTATATTAACAATTTTAAATGCATAAATTGGTCAACGTTTGCTGTTTCTAAAGCCCGGGTGCGAGAGCCCGTTCATCGGAGCTTGCAGCTTTAATTTTATTTATGATTTTATAATGGCGCTATAGATTTGGGAACAGGAATAGCTGTGGTGTTTTTAAAGTCCTGTGTTAAAAAACTAACAAAAACAGCAAATACATTGCAATATCGAATCGCAATTCTTAAAAAATACATTGCAATACATGTTGTCATATTGGCACCCAAGTATTGTGAGTATCGAATTAGGTGAATCACTTGTATATGGTCTAAACTGCTTGTGCTGTAGCCTATGTATAGTGAGTCAAAAACATACACAGCAACCAGTTTAGACCAGATCATGAACACTAATGACTCTTTTGAACTTTTTTTTTTCAAAAACATATGGCACTGTTTAGACCAGTTCATAAACAAAATCCACTGAACTTCACTGAATGAACTCACTGAAACTGTCAGAGACATTAATGAACCAACTCATAACAGCCTGTTGTTTGTGCATTGGGCTAATTTGATTGCATGGTGTTGATTAAAGTACTGGCTTGTAAGAGTGAGTTGTAAGTGAATCTGACTATACAGTTTACGCTGTACGCTTTTGATTCCCTAAAAAGAACCAGCACAGAGGAATCATTTGTTCATAGACTGGTGTAAACTGGTTGCTTTGTATGGTTTTGAAAGACACTGTTTATAAGAGTCGACTATGGTCCATGATTGTATTATTGTTTTTGATTCACCAATATGACCTGGCTCATAGTAGTCATGTGTAAATCAGAGTAAACTAGTTAGGCTGTGTGCTTTTTAATTCAACAATAATGCCTTTCCTTTTACATACTGTTGTTTATCACAATCTATTCCTATACAATTACAGTTGAGGTCAAACGTTTACATACACCTTGTAGAATCTGCAAAATGTTAATTAATTTACCAAAATAAGATGGATCCTTCAACATGCATGATATTTTTTTTTAGTACTGACCTGAATAAGATATTTCACATACTGTCCAAAAGAGAAAATAATAGCTGAATATTTAAAAATGATCCCGTTCAAAAGTTTACACACACTTGATTCTTACTATTGTGTTGTTTAGTGATAGTTGTTCATAAGTCCCTTGTTTGTCCTAAACAATTAAACTGCTCAATGTTCTTTAAAAACATTCAGTTCTCACAAATTCTTTTGTCAGCATTTTTGTGTATTTGAACCCTTTTTTTAAAAATGACTATGATTTTGAGATGACAACTGAGGGACAACGCTCACTGATACTGATGATCCAAGATTCAGGGGTGTAAACTTTTAAACAGAATAAAGATGTGTACATTTTTCTTTTTTTTCATGCTGCAGAAGTTACTTACATGTTTCCCAGAAGACAAAGTAAGTTAAATTTACATTGATCTTCAAATTCAAAACCTTTTCACAGCTCTTAATGTATTGTTTCTTTCTGAAGCATCAGTGATCAGATAATCTTCTGTAATAGTTACATATGAGTTTCTCAGTTGTCAGTTGTCCTCAGTGTGAAAAGATGAATCTCAAAATCATGCAGTCATTGTTGGAAAGGGTTCAAATACACAAAAATGCTGTGAGACTTGAATGACTTTTCTAAAGAACAGTGGGCAGTTTAACTGTTCAAGACAAACAAGTGACTCATGAACAACTCTCACTAAACAAAAAAACAAAAACAAAAAAAACTGCTGTGGATCATTTAGATAACAACTATTATTTTCTCTTGTGGACTATATAGAAACAATTTATGTGAAATATCTTATTCATGTCAGTAGTAATAAAAATGTTCATTTTGTAATAACCCTCTGTTTTTGGTAGGTGTATGTAAACTTTTGACCTTAACTGTACATTGTATTCATTTTGGTGTTTATTAATTTAATTGTATTTTTTTGTGTGCTTTATGCGAAGGTTATTCCAATTTGATGCATAACCTCTTAATTTTCTCAGGTTAACATTTGTGTAGTTTATTATATAATATAATATAATGTACAATGTAAAATAGCTGTAGTAGTATTGAACCTTTAAGTAGAATCTGTTGTTTTATTTCATTTCTTGTTAATAGCTTGCAGTGTTGCTATGTACTTTATTGAAAGGCTCGACTGTAGCTCAATTATGTTAAATTATGAGTGGCATAGCAAGATACAGTTTCAAGTATTGTCTTCAATAATGCTTCTGTTTCCTTTCCAGCTTAATATGAGCTTTCTATAGTGGGGAGAACTAAAGAAATTGATTTACTGTTGTTTTTTTTCCTTCTCTTCTCAGTAACGACTCGTCCAATAGACTGATCTGTTAATTAGTCATTTCCTGTTACAGTCAAACAGAGATGGAGGTGGACATGTGGTGCTTCCTCTGCAACGCCGGCACGTTAAGGTGTGATTCTTTTGCATAACATTTGAACTTCCATTTTGTTTTGGTAAATGTATGTCGTTTACCCCTCTCTTCTCTTTCTTTATCCATCATCTGTGTTATTATGTGCTCTTGTAATAGTTCATATACTGTAGGTTTAAAGTACATATGAAGGTTAATTGAGGTCTCTTTGTGTTGCGGTTATAAATAGATTATATTGAGGAGACACCTTGAGACACGCTAATGAATGATTTGTTTTTCCTTGTTTTAATTAACATGGTGATTACTTCAGGGGGCCTTGCAATGCTTGGAGCCCAACATCCTTCTCTACAGAGAAATGTCATTCATGATTAGACTTCAACACAACAACAGATCTTAGATAAAGCAAACACCAATGATGGCTATTAGAGCCTGTGATTTTGTGATATTATTGCCTGAATGGATTGTCGTATTAAAATTAAATAAATGACATTCTCTAATATGTAGACTGCAGTGGGTAACAGGCTGGTTTATCATGTCAGTCAAAACGTTTCCATGTAATGCAAGTACAATATTCTGAAATGGTTTCAATAGATCTATAAATATATATTTATATACAGTATAATATATTTTTATATATCTCAGAAGCAGTGTTAGCATTACAAGTAACGCGAGTTACGTAATAAAATTACTTTTTTTCAAGTAACTAGTAACTAGTTACTCATTACTTTTTCATTTACAAGAAAATATTTGAGTTACTTTTTCAAAAAACGCCAGTTACTTTTTGTTTCCTTTATGTATTTAATCCCAATTTATTAATTAATGACTTTGCTGCTGACATTTGTTGATCTAATACAACCTAGTACACTGCAAAATATACTTTTCTTGCTTAGATTTTATGTCTTGTTTTCAGTCAAAATATCAAAAAAATCTTACATCAAGAAGGATTTTCTAGACAAGTAAAAATTATTTTCTTGTTTTCAGAAAAGTCAAAATTAAGATAGTTTTTGCTTAGAACAAGCAAAATAATCTGCCAGTGGGGTAAGCAAAAAGGAAAAAAAATCTTATTTCAAACAGAAAACAAGATTATTCTGCTTACCCAATGGCAGATTATTTAGCTTGTTTCAAGCAAAAACACACTTAATTTTTACTTGTCTAGAAAATCCTTCTTGATTTAAGAATTTTTAGATATTTTGGCTGGAAACATGATAAAAAATCTAAGAAAATATTTTTTAGCAGTGTACTAATAAGCTAAACTTACTTTAGATTAACTAACATTTGTGCTTAATTTGTATCATCGCTGAAGAGTGTTGAATTTTCTTTTCCTACAGTTCTACTGTACAGATGTGAATTTAATTTTCCTTTAGCCTTAGGCTTATTCACCTAATTTCATTTTGGTGTGAAAGGGCTTTTGCATTTGCTAAGAATCTAATGTTTTTATATTAAAACCAAACAAGCAAGATTTAAAAAGTAATGCAAAAGTAATAAAATGCATTACTTTCCATAAAACAGGCATGAAAATCCCTCACCTTTCGGCGAAATTCGCCGTTTTGAAGCCAAAACAGGTGACCCACGTGAATCGTGTAGATTCTATGAGAATTTTTTGGGGGGGCCTTTAGACCTTTAGAAGCTGGAAACTCAACTGACTGAGTGATGTTTAAATAATTTTAATGTTTTCTGGTATATCTAAGTTACCCAGGAGCTTTGTTGACATAGGCGTTGTTAGGTACAGCTTGATGAATTGAGTCATTGAACACAGCTAGAGAACACGGTGGAAAATTATTAGTTAACGGTACTGTTAGCTAGATATTGTTACTTAAGTTAGCTTCGAGCTTGTATAGCTAACGGTAAATTACAGAAAATAAACGCTTCTTATAGTGCTTCTTTCTAAAATCTCTATAACTCGTATTTCCAGGACGTGTGGATGATATTGAGGTGAGAGGACTGGCGAGGCTGAAGGTCAAGTGGTCACCGTTCTAAACTAGAGAACACCTAGATACTGTAACCCACCCTCTGAAACCTTTCGTGACACAATAAAAAAAACATTGTTATGAACCCTGACGTGTTCTACATTTTTAATAGCAGTCTTGGATGGTATTTATTGATTAATTAAAACTTACTATAAAGTGGATTTGAGCCATTTCAAATCGTGAAAGTTGAGCGTCCCGCGTTCGTAGACCGTGCGCGCCATCCACTGACATCCAGGGCGCCATTTCTTCCTGCGGGACAATCCGCGTGGGAGAAGACGACAGAGGAGAGATCCACAATTTATTTTGTGGTGTTTATGTGTCACGAAAGGCTTATGGGTCGTTCACATGCGGCGGCTTTTGCGCGCGCAAGCTCTTTATTTTCAATGGAGCCGCGCGGTTTAAAATCCAAAGCAGAAATGTTATTGTAACTGACAGCGCGTTCATGGTTGCCTAGTAACGGCAGACGCTACAGAAGCGCGAGCGCCCAAGCGCTTTGAAATTGGTGGAGGAAGTGCAGTGCCTCGCGTTTTCAACAAGTTTTTAGACACTTCATGTGAACGTACCCTTAAGAGGGTAAGTTACATTTATCTTATCGTTTCGTTTTTCTGGCATGCTCTGTCTGCAATTGCAAATTGTTTTTCGATAATGGTAGAAAA
The DNA here is from genome assembly GCA_033026305.1 of Cirrhinus molitorella. Taxonomy (NCBI): domain Eukaryota; kingdom Metazoa; phylum Chordata; class Actinopteri; order Cypriniformes; family Cyprinidae; genus Cirrhinus; species Cirrhinus molitorella. Next base: position 12,527,283 of record CM065131.1, read on the forward strand.
CACTTATTAGGTTGATTTCTTTGCCCCCCCCCCCCCCCCCCCCAAAAAAAAACAACAACTTGGCTGTCAATCATGATGGAAGAATAAACAAGTTAAGTTACAGCATGTCCCCTAATGAGGCCGTAATATTTACTCTGTGGGAGTCCCCCCACCTCCCGGCGCCATCAGAGGCCACATCACCCCTTGAGCACCCTTCTCACCTTTTTCACCCCTGACCCATTTTCATGCCTGATAAAAGTAACACAATTTGTTACTTTTTTAGGGAGTAACACAATATTGTAATGCATTACTTTTAAAAGTAACTTTCCCCAACACTGCTCAGAAGTGTATCAAAAGGTGTGTTAACAGTTAACAGTGCTATGTATTACTATAATACAGCGTATTAGAATATTTCTATGTATTAATATTATGAGTATGAATATTTGGAGTTGGTATACTGATTTAACAACATTTAAAAATTGTTCTGGCAATCACAAATTTCATTATTCATTTATTTTTTTTGATGTAAATTACATATAAGTGACAAGTTGAACTAATGTTCTATATCCAGTACACACACAAACAACCTTACTGACTGTATGAGATATTTTTAGTCTTTTTGTATATTCGCCAGGAGAGAGTTAAAAGGAGGGACCCAAATAGAAAAACAAACAAACACGATTTAACAGTGCTTGGTTGTGAGTTGTGATCGTTTTCCCATAAAGCCTCTTAGAACGTCTGCTCTAATCCCAGTATTGTGCTCGTCTACTCACGTCTGACGTTTGCGGTGTGTATAAATGGTAATGCAGCGTCTGCTATTTAGATCCCTCACTGACTGAACCTTGCCACTAACCGAACACTTTTCATATCATATCATCAGTGGTGGTTGAGGGTCAACGACACCCAATGTAAAGTTGAGAAATGCAGAGTAAAGTACTATACCGGCTGGATTGCCTTATGAAGAAGTGCTGTGGTAGTATAATCATGGTGTGGTGAATTTACCTCCTTATCAGAAAACATTGTGGTCTGGTGGAAGTATCCTTGCTTTTTTTGCTGGAGGTCACAAGGTCAAATCTTGCTTGACTGATTGTTTTACTTATTATCTTTTGTTAATGCAGCAATTAAAATTGAAGCCATTTGTCAGGACATGTATATCAGTGATGTGGGCATGTTTTCATTGGACTGGAGAGCAGCCCACAATGAGCACTTGAAAAATTAAGTCTGCCACTGACCACAGAGAATGAAAATACTTCATGTTTTGGAAAGGTTTTTTTTTTTCACCAGTGGTAAAGTAAATATCCTAAAATGGTTTAATTTATTTGCTGTTTTGCTGTCCAGAAATGTCTGGCTAGTTTCAGTATGTCCCACAGAACTTGTATATAGTTGTACATCAAATATGTAACATGCTAGACCAATAATCAAAACTGCAATGGTGAACTCAGTGAAAAATAAATATACTAAAATGTATTTGAAAATACATTTATTTCATGATAACAAATGATGGATGCATGATATTAGATTGTGTACAGTCTCGATTGTACAGAAAAATAAACAAATCATTTTTAATGTTGGTTAGTTTATCTTTTTTTAATGAGAGTCCATTAAAAGCCTTCAACATAACTGTAATAAAATCAATCTCTGCTGTTTTTATTCATGTAAGTTATAGCTTCTGACTTTAAAATCAAACCACTTAAATGATCTTGCATTTAAAGACTGATATTATACAGAGATCATTAATAATGACATTATAACACATTTTAGGCTAAATAAGAAATTTGCATTGTGCAAAAGTAGTACTCCAAATAAAGTTTAATTATAAATTTGATATCAGTAAGACTTGAGCAATATGTCAGTAAATATGTTAATATATTTTAACTAGACTTAGCATGAAATAAATACAGAGTTCTGGCATGAAACTCTAGAATGTAGTCTGATGGGTCTAACTCAATCTGACAACATGACATCATAATCACATGGCACAGCCGATTGGTTCTCTCCTGTAACAGTAGCCATTGAGCTCACTGCTTAACATTCAAATATATGACTAGTGCTAGATGTAGCAGTTGCAGCACACTTCAGAAACCATCCACCTTCCCCAGCTCCACCTGTATAGATCTGCAACGAGATGATTCATATGCTATGGGGGTTAAATATATATATATATATATATATATATAAATATATATATGTGTGTGTGTGTATATTGTATATTATTAAAGGCAAGCGACCAGTCAGTGAAAAATAAGAACAAATACATAAATTACAAGCAGAGGTAAAAACAAAATAACAAAGTAAGGTAATTTAGTAAGGGATAACATTAGTATTCAGGCACAGAAATGTAAAATAACATAGTATTCACTTTATAAATTAAATACAGGCTAATCTTTGTTAAGGCTGTGTTGTTGTTTGATTACATTTAATGACAGACAACAGCAGGTATTTATAGGCTGCTGTCACTTTAAGACCTTATACACAGCTCCATTATAATGAACCCCTAGTGAGATCAGTACTGAGTCATTATTCTGTAGCCCTGTGTAATACATTACAGTGGTTGAAAACATAGCTAATACTAGGGCAAGTTTTAAGCACTTCTGTGTTACTGTGCATCACTTGGTTTGCAGTTCGTTTGCGCAAGACCAAGCGTTTAAACGAGCGTTCCACACTTACTGTTTCTGAATTTAATTAGCACTGCGATTTGTCGAGCATATGAATAGTCCTCGTGCTGTTCTAGACTGATCGACCCACCAGCTCTCTTCTTTTACCACAGACCACGAAGCACTCATGTCTTCCCCTGATCTCTCACTTTCCTTATACCTCTCCACCCACGCAGTCACACATAACATAACAGGCACAGTCATTTTTAGAAAGCAGCTCTGAATATGAATCAAAGATGGCACCCTATAATCCCAGGGCAGATAAGTTTGAAATCCCCCGAGAAACGTGGCGTTCTTTTCACAGGGGCCAGATGGTGCTGTGAGCATTAATGCTGTATCTCTAGTGTGTCAGTTGGAGACAGAGAGAGAGACAGAAATCCCGTAAAGCCTGCTTTCACCCTTGCTCGCTCATTCCATCACTTTTGGATTTCACTTATCACATTTAGTTATTGCCGCAGACCTTAAGCCTCACATATGATCACATATTTACCTATTTATCACTGTTTGTCCAACTGAATGTGTCTCTGGGGCTTATGGGAGCTTTTATCTGACCCCATTTGTTGCCTCTTCTATGCTTTGGACTGGTTAATAACAACAATGCCAATTTTTGTTGTCACTGGTGGATTGTGACTGGATTGTAGTTTGTTTGTCAAGGTTAGTCACAAGTGTGTTGATGTTTGAGTTTATCTTTCAAGGTCAACTCCTGTTGAAGTGTGTAATTTCTGTGCCACTTGCAAAAATTATGACTTGAACGTTCTCCCATCTATCATTGGCCAGCCAATAGATGAGAGTTGGGCTAATGTCTCTGTGTTGGGTTGGTTGATGCTCAGAGCAGCTTTTTGATAGAGTTAAAGTGTTACACTTCAAAGAAATCAACCTGTGAATGATTTACTTTACAGTTAACTGCATATTAAAGGGGGCATAACACACATAGTTTCACCCAATCACATGTTAATCTTGAGTACCTATAGAGTAGTACTGCATCCTTCATATATCCAAAAAGTCTTTGTTTTATCATATTTACAAAAAAAAGATACAGCTTTACGATTCTCTCCGAAAACAGATGAGCTCTGGAGGCACGCTGTGGGCGGAGCTAAAGATTGACGAGCACTTGCGCAACGTTTGCCAATAAAAACATACATTTGATGCCGTTACTTACCATCTGCAGTTCTGAATCATGACTGGGATCTTTTATAGCTGGGGCCACTCCATCTTTCAGTATCAAACGATGTGTAAATCCAGCGTCAAACTGGGCCTTATTTATAAAACTTTATTCAACAAATACACTCGCAAAACTGCGCTTCTGCCCTGGAAAAACAAACTGCATCCACTGTTCACATAGTGCTGGGTTCTTCGGGAAGCTGAGCAAGGTTATCTTTGCCTTACAACCAAAACCAAACTTCTTTAGAGACATTCTTCTCGAGTGAGTCCCGTGCAGCAGTGCAGCCCAGGGTTGCCAGGATTTCACAACAAAACCCAGCCAATTGCTATTCAAAACTAGCCAAAAAGTAGCCCAATCGCATTTGAGGGAAGTCTGCTATTAAAAATCGTGTTTTTGCCCCGGGAAAAACAAACTGCATCCACTGTTCACGTAACGCTGGGTTCTTCGGGAAGCTGAACAAGGTTTTCTTTGCCTTACAACCAAAACCAAACTTCTTTAGAGACATTCTTCCCGAGTGAGTTCCACGCAGCAGTGCAGCCCAGGGTTGCCAGGTTTTCACAACAAAACCCACCCAATTTCTACTCAAAAGTTCCCCGGTAAAAGTAGCATTCCTGGGGCTAAATATTATGTTATTGGGGGCGCTTCAACCCTCGGATATGAAAAACAACCCACGGCAACAGTGGTAAAGTAGCCCAATTCCACGGGAAGCCCGCGGACTTGGCAACACTGATGCAGCCGAACGAAGCACCTTGATACGCGCTTTTTTGTGCTCATTCTGGTCGATCTGTGCGCGGGCACGCTCTTCCGGGAGAAATGACCATACAAGGAGTTCCACCCTTCAGGATGTCATGAAGAGTCATGATCGAAAAAAAACTTTCCAAAGCTTGTAAGAATCCCAGAAGTGTGTATTTGGCACAGAAATACTCTTTTATACGTCCAGATCGTTTTTTGAAACCTTGGTCATGTCCAACTCTTTAACAGTGTAAATAACTTAACAGGCATGAAACAGCATTGGACCCCCCCTTTAAAATGGTATAGGTATGGAAGCATGTTTCCACCTCATAAAGGTGTTATGAAGAGTTTGTGAAAGTAAGAAATTGAAATTTCAAATGCTTTGCCATTTGCACAGGTACACTGGAATTCTTGTGCGTATCTCAGAACTAAAAAAGTAAGAAAATAATAAGTGAAGATAAATTTTAAATAAATAAGTGAAAATAAATTTTCAGATTTACACAAAACCAGTAATATTACACAGTATTGCACCCAACAATGACAATTTATATTAGTTGGATATTAATTGTCCAACATGAAAGAACACTACAAACTGGGGTACTTCTTTCCCTCCTTGCTGTCTTGTGCCACCAACTTAACAGTGGCTGGAAAGAAGCTGTTGTACAAGTGAACCTTGTTGGTGCTGATGCTTACAGGCCTGTGATGTCTCAAGCTGTAGCCTGTATCCACCCATTTGAATAAAGCATAGGCTGGGTGGTGTCTATCCCAGAGGATGCTCTGTGTTTTCCTCCTGCAGCGCTGTGTATAAATACTATCCATAGAAGGGATGACCCAATGACCCGTTGCAGCGATTTCCTCTCAGCTAGAGTGGGGTTGCCATACCACACTATATTTCTGCTGGTGAGGATGCTCTCAACAAGGCCTCTATAGACCTGGATAAGAGATGAACATCTCAGTCCGGCCTTCTTCAGCAACCTGATATAATACAGCCTCTGCTGAGCTCTTTTCACATTTTTTGCAGTGTTTTTGGCCCAGCTGAGGTTCTCTGAAATGTGCATGCCTAAGAACTGATAGGTGTCAGTCTTCTCCACCTCTATCCCCTTGATAGTAAGAAGCTGTAGAGGGGGCTCCCCTCCTAAAATCTACAATAAGTTCCTTAGTTTTGTCTATGCTAAGATCAAGATCATTGTCCTCTCCCTAGGACAATGACAGATTGTAAGATAAATTAGCACAGTTATGAAGGATGTTATATCACAATTGTGAAAGTCACACTCATAATTATAAGATCTGAAGTCACAAAGTCTCAGCTGCGAGCAATGGTCACGATCATGAAAAATAGTCACAAATGTGAGATAAATGGCTCCAAATGTTAAATCACAATTTTGAGAATCGCATTACAAGATGTAAAGTCACGATTGTGAGATAAAAAGTCACAGTTCTGAATGAGATAAAATGGCACAATTATGAGGAAAGTTAAAGGGTTACTTCACCCCAAAATGAAAATGTTGTCATTAATCGCTTACCCCCATGTTGTTCCAAACCTGTAAAAGCTTTGTATGTCTTAGGAACACAAAGATATTTTGGATGAAAACCGGGAGCTTTGTGGCTGTCCCATTGACTGCCAAGTAAATAATTCTGTCAAGACCCAGAAAAGTATGAATTACAAGATGTAAAGTCACGATTGTGAGATAAAATGGCATAATAATGAGGAATGTAAGATTGCAGTTGTGATAGTTTCAATTACAAGGTGTAAAACCACGATTGTGAGACGGTCACAGTTATGAGAAACGGTCGCAATAATGAGAAATAGTCACAACTGTGTGATAAAATGTCACAATCATGAAGAATGTTAAATCGCAACTGAGAGAAAGTCGCATTTTAAGATGTAAAGTCATAGTTGTGTCACAGTTATGAGAAAAAAAGTCAAATGATGAGAAGTTAATCATGAACAATGTTAAAGGGATAGTTCACCCATAAATTAAAATTCTGTCATTAATTACTTACCTTCATGTCTTAGAACACAAATTAAAATATTTTTGATGAAATCCGAGAGCTTTCTGACCCCACATAGACAGTAATGCAACTACCACGTTCAAGTCCATGTGACATCAGTGATTCAACCTTAATGTTAAGAAGCTACGAGAATACTTTTTGTGTGCAAAGAAAACAAAAATAATGACTTTATTCAACAATTTCTTCTTTTCTCTTTCTCAGTCTTCGATGTGCGTTCACAACGAGTGTTGGGGGTACAAATAATGCGAGTTATGCAATCAGATGACTTTTTCGAATAACTAGAAAAGTAACGCATTACTTTTTAATTTATAATTAAAAAGTAAATATCTGCCCTCTACTGTAAAGAGGTGAATTTACATTTCCATCAGCCAAATGCTTGTGAAAGGGTGTTAAAAGGCTTTTACAATTGCCAAAACAGAACTTTTTATATTAAAAACAAACAGGTGTCCCTAGCTGAGATGAGAAAAAGTAATGAAAAAGTAACGTTAACGCACAACTTTCCAAAAAAAGTAACTAAGTAATGCATTTAGTTACTTTTTATGGGAGTAACGCAATATTGTAATGCTTTATACTTAAAGTTACATTTCCCCAACACTGGATGTTGCAATTATTTATATTAAAGCTGCAATTTTGGGAAATAACTGAAATTCATTAAATAAAGCCAATATATAAATTGCAAGAATGAAGCTATACAAAACTATTTGTGATTCATTTATTTTCCTGTATCTCTTATATTTTTATGTGAAGGCTTGTCAAGGTTGTTTTAAAATGTGTTCCATAAAGAGTTGTTATAGACGCTTTAAACAAAAATCAGTTTCTGCCTCACTCTCTGTACCTCTCGTGTCCTTCACATTTTTTGGGCTTTGTCTCACTATTTCCTCATCATTGTGTGTGTATGCGTATGAGTGTGAAACCTTTCCTGACCCCGCCGATGGCAGATGCGGGCTCTTGACGTGATCTCCCGTGCCGACCGGCTGGCAGGGTTGGAATGTGGCGACCTAGAGAGCCACAGCGGGATAAGAGTATCTATACGGCACGTTCCCTTCACGTTGGAAAAGCGGCACAGAATGTCAGCACTGACGTTAGTCCGGGGGCTGATCTCTCTTTTAGATTTCATTTACATGTTTTTGGCTTCTTTCTCTCTTGCTGCGGAGCGTGTGGGTGGAAGGAGGTGGAGGGCGGGTGAGGTTATGTAGGGTTGGCGATTTCAGCCAGAGAAAGAAAGACTTGTCTGTGTACACTAAGGCTTGCTTTATGACGTGGAATTTTTTCCAAAGTGTCGTCATTTGTTCAAACTTTAAAAAATAGTTTGGATTCAGAATGATTGTAATGCGCACTTACTCGCTGCCCAAGAACCACAGGCCACGACAGCTGCTCCTGGCTCACCTATTTCCATCTGGTCACGAACTGACAAACTTCATTACTCTTGTTTATGTGCGGCCTGGTCAAGAGGCAAATGTCCCTGTGCATAACAGCTGTAAACATGGACAGACTGTAGGCCAAATCATGGTATTAGGTGGTTTAGATTATGAGACATCAGGTGTTTGTATGAAACAGTCGTTGTAATCCTGGAAAAGCATAGTTCATTTCTGTGAAAGGGTGGCCTGAGTCAGATTAGCACTGCCTGTAATCCTACTTTAACATGATAGACTGAAAAATGTGGTGAGAAAGATGAGAAAATTTCACTATAACAACATCATTATCGTACTACAAGATATAGGTTTTTACCATTGTGATTACATGTTAAGCACATTTTCATTTGTACCGTCCGTTGTTTGTTTGTTTGTTTATGTATGTATTTATTTATTTATATGAATTTGTTTTTTGCCCTTTCTTTGTCAAGTCAGTCATTGGCAATGTTCATATATGGTCTGTTTTTTTTTTTTTTTTTTTTTTTTATGGAAGCAAAGCCCATTTCCAGTACTGAATAAAAAAAAAAAAAGGTTATTACGACTTTATCTCACAATTTTCTCAGAATTGCAAGATATAAACTCACAACTCTTGACTTTTTTCTCAGAACTGTGATATAAACTCGCAATTCTGATTTTTTTTCCTCAAAATTGCATTATATAAATTCTCAATTAAGAGAAAAAAGTCAGCATTGCGAGATATAAACTCACAATTCTGAATTGTGAGATATAAACTCACAAATGCAAGTTATAAAGTCAGAATTGCAAGATATAACTCACAACTCTTGACTTTTTTCTCAGAATTGTGATATAAACTTGCAATTCTGACATTTTTTTCTCAAAATTGCATTATATAAATTCTCAATTAAGAGAAAAAAGTCAGAATTGCATTATATAAACTCACAACTCTCTTTTATCTTAGAATTGCATGATATAAACTCGCAATTCTGATTTTTTTTCTCAAAATTGCATTATATAAATTCTCAATTAAGAGAACAAAGTCATAATTTCAAGATATAAACTCAATTCTGACTTTTTCCTCAGAATTGTGAGGTATAAACTCGCATTTGAGAGTTATAAAGTCAGAATTGCAAGATATAACTCACAACTCTTGACTTTTTTTCTCAGAATTGATATAAACTTGCAATTCTGACATTTTTTTTCTCAAAATGGCATTATATAAATTCTCAATTAAGAGAAAAAAGTCAGAACTGCGAGATATAAACTCACAATTCTGAATTGTGAGAAATAAACTCGCAAATGCGAGTTATAAAGTCAGAATTGCAAGATATAACTCACAACTCTTGACTTTTTTCTCAGAATTGTGATATAAACTTGCAATTCTGACATTTTTTTCTCAAAATTGCATTATATAAATTCTCAATTAAGAGAAAAAAAGTCAGAATTGCGAGATATAAACTCACAATTCTGACTTTTCCTCAGAATTGTTGCAATTGCATTATATAAACTCGCAATTGTGAGGAACATAGTCAGAATTGCAAGATATAAACTCACAACTCTGACTTTTTTTCTCAAAATTGCATTATATAAATTCTCAATTAAGAAAAAAGTCAGAATTGCAAGATATAAACTCACAATTCGGACTTTTTTCCCCTCAAAATTGCATTATATAAATTCTCAATTAAGAGAAAAAAGTCAGAATTGCATTATATAAACTCACAACTCTCTTTTATCTTAGAATTGCATGATATAAACTCGCAATTCTGATTTTTTTCTCAAAATTGCATTATATAAATTCTCAATTAAGAGAACAAAGTCATAATTTCAAGATATAAACTCACAATTCTGACTTTTTCCTCAGAATTGTGAGGTATAAACTCGCATTTGAGAGTTATAAAGTTGGAATTGCGTGATATAAACTTGCGATTGTGAGAAAAAAAAATGTTAGAATTGCATAATATAAACTCGTAACTGCGAGGAAAAAGTTAGAATTGCAAAATATAAACTCACAATTCTGACTTTTTATTTAGAATTGTGATATAAACTCGCAATTCTGACTTTTTTCTCAGAATTGCATGATAACTCGCAATTGAGAGAATTTCTGACTTTATAACTCACAATTACGAGTTTACATCATAGAATTCTCACTTCATATCTCCAAATTGCGAGTTTATATCTCACAATTCTGAGAAAAAAGTCAGAATTGCGAGTTTGTATCACGCAAATTCTGAGGAAAAAAGTCGTAATTGCGAGATGTTTATTTGCAGTTGTGTGAAAAAAAAAAAATGTAAATAATAAGATACAAAGTTGCTTTCACCTAAAAAGTCATTTTAGGGGTTTGAAATGTTTTCCACATATGCGTCAATTTAGTAGTGTCACATCAGATCACTGTCTTATATTTGACTAATGTTTGGCCAGTTCTAAAAAATCTAGGAAAAAAAAATGATTCGGGTCACATTTAGCTGCATAGTGAATGAAGCCTTTCAGTTTTTGGTATGTCTTTCATTATAGTTTTTAAGCATTTAACACATGCAATAGGTGTATGTGGATTTGTGTATTTATTTGTGTTGTTCCCTGGGTTTGATTGAGCGTCTGTAATTGTTCGCCTGTCAGCCAGCCCTCTGCATTCTCTTCTGCAGTTCTTTTGAACTGCGCATTGCTGCCGTTGCTCTCCACAGGGAACTTTGAAGCCCAAAGACAGATGAAGTGTTTGTTTGTGGAGGATATGCATACACACAAAAAAGTCTTCCTTTGTAAATAAATGCCAGCCCCGAGAAGTAGGGCCTTTTGAAACTACGCCGAAAGCAGTTGACAGTGTGCTGTTTATTGGTGCTGATTGTGCAAGAATAGTTGTTGAATTGTGTAGAAAAGCCACGTAAGTTATAAATTCAATAATTCTGTGATATTTGTAATAGACTTCAGCATTATGGTAGATATGGCATCAGACAATTGATATTGGATGTAAATGGACCTCGCATGTGCAAAATGTCCCACCATTTTTAGTTTGCATTTGTGTAAGAATCAAATCCAGTCCAAGTCTAATTATCTGTGCACTTTCTAAATGAGTGCTAGACAAATAACCAAACACTTGCAGATTCAAATTCCCCCATTTATTAACAAAGTGGTGCTATGGTGTATTGGTTAAGGTTCAGGGCTGGTAACTGGAAGCTTGCTGCTGTGATCCTCACAAAGCGTGACCCGTGAACAGTCACCATTGTGGCCTTGAGCAAGACACTTAACTCCAGGATGCTCCAGGCTTGTCCCTCTAATAAGTTTATGGTGCTGCTCTATGGCAACATTGTGAAAGTTGCAGAAGCAAATTCCACCATAAACAGGTTTCATGCTGTGCTAAATAAATACAATAAAGATTCTATAACCATTGTACCCTTGAGCAAGGCACTTAACCCCAGGTCATTCCAAGGGGACTGTCCTTGTAATTTAACATGGTGCCGTGATGATGTCACACGAGTTATTGAAGCACACTCCTGCAGCCTAGTTGTGTGGTGGTAAAAAAAGATTATAGGCTTTTTTCGTGTAGTTTGAAGTATTATGTTAAGACATGATACAATACAGTAGATAGGTAGTAGTGGCTTTGGTCTTGATAACCTATATGAAGTGAATACATTTTCCATGGGGTTACATGGATACTGACATTTTTGGGGGAAGGCTGCCTGACACGTTCAAGGCCCGAAAGGTAGTAAGGACATTGTTAAATTAATCCATATGACATTAATGGTGCAACTGCAATTTCATGTAGCTATGAGAAGACTTATGTCTTGACTTAAAGTAACAATTTCTTCTCATCCATATCAATCTCCGCTGCGTGTTGTGTTCTGAAAATGAATGAAGGTCTTACGGGTTTGGAACGGCATGAGGTGAGTAATTCATGACAGAATTGTCATTTTTGGGTGCACAGGAGCAATTTATAGACCAGTTTGAATTAAATTATTATCAAGTGAGTGGGAAGGGAGAAGTAGGAGATCAGGGCATTGAAAAGACCAATATAGTTGTCTCCTGTCCAGACATAGTAGTGGAAGTGAGCCTGAGTTTCGGAAATGGTGGCCTATTCCTTGCCAAAGGACTGATGACTGACATTGTTTGGTATTTTGGTTTCCTACACAGGAATTTCCATCCTGGATTTCTCAACACCTGGAGGATATATAAAAAGTAAAATCTTAAATTGTAAATCTGTTTGTCATTGATTAATGTCTTGGGATAGAAAAATCCTCTACCTAGATGTACCAAGAGAATGTTGGAAAGCACTTTTCCATGGGGACCACCCAGAATCTACAGCATCCAGGTTTCTCCACACCTAAAGAAGAGTGTAAACAGGCTCTTTGACGCTGAAACAAACAAGACAAGATGCCAAATGGAAAGAAATGCATTGCATATTGGTAGAAAGTATGAAGGTTGGTGAAGAGTGTTGTGTTGCACAAAGTCTAGCATGTATCTGGAGTGCCAAGAAACTATCAAGAAAATGTCATTATAGGCTTCTTAAAAGGCAACCCTGGGTATTAAGACTTGTATGAAAGATTTATGTATTTTTAAAAAATCCACATCATTTTATGCATATTTTGGACTATGAGGGGCACCATTATTTTGAAGACGTGAAATGGTTTCACTCGGTGAGCTACTGGCGCTTCCTGTTGCTATTTTTACCACAACTCGGAAAATAAAAAATACCGATGCGATGACCACAGCTACTGAAAGAGCTTACAGGTGGTGAAGGATAAACATAGGCTTAAACCAAATGCCATGCCATTGGTTTTCCCCATAAGGCATCTAAACGCCCCCCTGGATATTGAGTGAAATCTGCGCTGTGGCTCCTTGAAGCATCGGCATGTTTACATCCTACCAGGACAGCATCTAGCATTTCTTGTCTCTGCCATTTTTAAGCTCTTTCAGTAGCTGTGGTCTGCTAAAAACCTCAAAGGCATCAGGGCTAAAGTGAAGAGAACAAAGACGCAGGTCTTTAGGAAGTTTTATTTGTCCACAGGCATTCTTTTCTCTTCTTCTTATTGCTAGAAAAGCAGTGATGACTTATATTGCTTCTCTTTTTGGACTTCGATTGAAAATTACAACCAAAAGCTGCACAATGTGGCATCATATCAGTATTTTATTTTCCCGAGGTTTGGTAAAAATAACAACAGGTAGCAGCAGTAGCTTAACAAGTGCAACCATTTCACGTCTTAAAAAAATAATGGCACTGTCCATAGTCCAAAATATGTATAAATAACGTAAATCTTTCATGGGTTTTCTACTACAGATTTCAGTAAGAGACATAATTTATACTATATTAAGCCATACAAGTCTTAATACCCATGGTTGCCTTTAAACTTTTAATAGCCAGATACAGAGATTGCCTTTTGCAGCATAAAGGAAATTTTCTCTGGCTCCAGAAACCAATGCACCGTGCTATATTTGATCTTTCAAGGAACCACATGGTTTTGTCATTTTTATTCCAGGAACTCTACATGGTCTATTTAAAGTTGTCCCAATATTGAAAGCCCTTGGTGACCTATCAAAGCTGTCTCTTTTTAAGGTTATGTGCCATGGCTTGGCTTGTCCTAAAGCCAACCATTGATTTCAACTTCAACTCTTTCCTTGCTGAACCACTCATCCACTACTATTTCCAGCTGTTAACTGCAATTCACACTTTCACAGTGTTTGTGATTAACACCTTAATTGAAGTGACTCCCAAGCAACTTGGGAGCTGCGTCATGTAATAATGTGTGACAGGTAAGAGTGCTAGAGTTGCTCCTAAGTTCCTACAACAATGAAGCCACTAGAATGAATGAATTTCATAACATTTGACAGAAGTGTCCTTTGTTGAAATTTTCCACCATTTGAGACACCGCTTCCCAGACATTGACAGCATATTCCATCATTTATGAGACGACGCTTCCCCGACATTGACAGAATTTTCTGTCATTTATGAGACAACACTTCCCTGACATTGACAGCATATTCAGTCATTTATGAGACGACACTTCCCCGCCATTGATGAAATTTTCTGTCATTTATGAGACAATGCCTTCTCGCCATTGTGAAATTTTTCTTTCATTTATTAGACGACACTTCGCTTCCCTAACATTGACGGCATATTCCATCATTTATAAGACAACACTCTTTCTGACATTGACAGAATTTTCCATAATTTATTAGACGATGCTTCCCCGACATAGTTGAAATTAATTCCACAACATTTGACAGAAGTGTCCTTTCTCGAGATTTTCCGTTGTTTATGAGACAACGCTTCCCAGACATTGAAAGCATATTCTATCATTTATGAGACAACGCTTCCCCGACATTGACAGAATTTTCTGTAATTTATGAGACAACGCTTCCTCGATATTGACGGCATATTCAGTCATTTATGAGATGATGCTTCCCCGCCATTGATGAAATTTTCTGTCATTTATGAGACAACGCCTTCTCGCCATTGTCAAATTTTTCTTTCATTTATGAGACAATGCATTCCTGCCATTGACAATATTTTCCATAATTAGACGACGCTTCCACAACATAGTCAAATTTTTCCATCGTTCATGAGAAGACGATTCCCAGACATATTCAAATGTTCTGTCATTTATGAGACAACGCTTCCTAGACATTGACAGCATATTCCATCATATATGAGGTGACACTTCCCCAACATTTACAGAATTTCTGTCATTAATGAGACAACGCTTTCCAGACATTGACAGCATATTCAATCATTTATGAGATGACGCTTCCCTGCCATTGATGAAATTTTCTTTCATTTTTGAGACCGTGCTTTCCCGCCATTGTCAAATTTTTCTGTCATTCATGAGACAGCGCTTCCCTGACATTGACCGCATATTCCATCATTTATAAGACAACACTTTTTCTGACATTGACTGAATTTTCCATAATTTATTAGACAATGCTTCCCCGACATAGTCGAAATTAATTCCACAACATTTGACAGAAGTGTCCTTTCTCTAAATTTTCCGTTGTTTATGAGACAACGCTTCCCATTGGGGGCAGCCATGGCCTAATGGTTAGGGAGTCGGACTTGTGACTGAAAGGTTGCAGGTTCGAGTCCCAGGTCCGGCAGGGATTGTCGGTGGGGTGAGTGATTAATCAGCGCTCTCTCCACCCTCAATACCACGACTGAGGTGAGACCCTTGAGCAAGGCACCGAACCCCCAAACTGCTCCCCGGGCGCCGCAGCGATAGCAATATGGCTGCCCACTGCTCCGGGTGTATGTTCACGGTGTGTGTGTGTTCACTACTGTGTGTGTGCACTTGGATGGGTTAAATGCAGAGCACAAATTCCGAGTATGGGTCACCATACTTGGCCACACGTCACGTCACGTCACGTCACGTCACGTCACGTCACGTCACTTTTTCACTTTCAGACATTGACAGCATATTCTATAATTTATGAGACAACGCTTCCTCGATATTGACGGCATATTCAATCATTTATGAGATGACGCTTCCCCGCCACTGATGAAATTTTCTGTCATTTATGAGACAACGCCTTCTCGCCATTGTCAAATTTTTCTTTCATTTATGAGACAATGCATTCCTGCCATTGACAATATTTTCCATAATTTATTAGACGATGCTTCCACGACATAGTCAAATTTTTCCATCATTCATGAGAAGACGATTCCCAGTCATATTCAAATGTTCTGTCATTTATGAGACAACGCTTCCTAGACATTGACAGCATATTCCATCATATATGAGGTGACACTTCCCCAACATTTACAGAATTTTCTGTCATTTATGAGACAACGCTTTCCAGACATTGACAGCATATTCAGTCATTTATGAGACGACGCTTCCCCGCCATTGATGACATTTTCTTTCATTTATGACACAATGCTTTCCCGCCATTGTCAAATTTTTCTGTCATTTATGAGACAATGCTTCCCTGACATTGACAGAATTTTGCATCCTTTATGAGATGACGCTTACCTGACGATGGAATTTTTCATCATTTATGAGATGACCCCTCCCAGACATTGATGGAATTTTCCATCATTTATAAGGCAATGCTTCTCCGACATCAATGAAATTTTCTATCCTTTATGAGACAGTGCTTCCCCGCCATTGACGGAATTTTCTGTCATTTATGAGGCGCTTCCCCGACACTGATCCCCAACGATGCTTCATTCATTTATTTTTTTGTCATTTATGGGATGATGCTTCACCACCGTTGACAATTTTTGTAATTTATGAGATGATGCTTCCTTGCCATTGTCAAAATTTTCTGTCATTCATGAGATGATGATTACCTGACATTTAAATAATTTTCCGTAATTTATGAGACAACGCTTCTCTGCCATTGTCGGAATCTGACACAACATTTAACAGAAGTGGGCCCTCCATCAACAAACAGATTCTGCAGAAGGTACACTTGTAGATTAGCAAGGAGGATCACCAGGTGGAACCAACAAGCAGTATTTTACTTCACATTACTTCTTGGCTCCATCCCAACTGGGACTGGCTGGAGATATGTGGAGGATGTCTGCAACGAAAGATGGAGAAGCAGGAGATTGGAGAGTAAGTCATCATCAAGCCAGTAGGGTTGGAACTAAATTCTGCAGAAGTGGTTTAAAGTGCTAAGAGTAATGGGAGGTAAGCATTATCGTGATTGTAAGGATTATAAGATTAGAAGACAAGCTTTTCCAGATCTTTGGTAATTGGTTTTTGTATGTTTATTGGAGAAGCTCTAATCAAATTACCAATTAGTACCAACTTAGCTAAATAATCTGTATTCTTATTCAGGTTTCTTACATTGTCCCCTGGGTTTAAAAGTGTATGAGACCATCAAAACTACCCAGGCATGGGTAGTTGCTCGAGGTTTAATGATTCGCTGGTTTACATCAAGAGTTTTGAAGCCGAAGACCTCAGGTTCCACTCATGCCCACAGCAACTGCCTCTTCATTGAAGGTCTTTGAAGGACTTGTAATCGAAGTTGTTTACCCACAGAGACTTCATGTTTATCTCTGTCCCATCCATTATTTACTCAGGCTGAGCTATAGATCTTCTGTGCTGGATGCCCTGGGGAAATAGAAGCTGTTCTTTGAGTTTGGCTTGACTGATGAGTCTACATTTATTATCATCAGCATAACTAATAAAAGGGAGGACTGCTCTGATGATGACTATGGGTAATGGAGGTCCATTTGTCTGGTAATTAATTGTTGCCATTGATTTGCAGCTCCATGGATAATGAGCGCTTTAGATTATTTGTGCGGAACAGGGGATGAAGGAACAGGATGATTCAAAGCAGCAGTAGTGATTTAGATGTCTATGTGTTTGTGTCTGCTTGTCCCCAGGGAGGCGGTTTGAAAGCTTGTGTCTGAGCATTGCTCTTTGGATCAGGAACTTTCAAATAAAGAATTGCGAGCATGGATACGGTGGTAAATCTGTGTGTAATACACACTGTGTATGGCTGTATGTCAATATATCCAGAAACATATGTCGATCAATTTCACATTTTACTCATGTTTTGTGCAATATGGCACAACAATGCTCATTACAAAGTTTTATACAATAGCATAACTTGGTAACAGCTGTTTCAAACACTTTAGAGCAGAAAACTTTCCAGTCAGTTGACTTTTTCAGTCAGTTTTGCAAATGTGTAGTTTTGCAAATCCCTAATATGATTGCAATTATGTATATTTGTCTCTGGGTATGTTGTAAGGATACTGCCACAGAGCCAGTGTTGACACTTTTTGTGGTAATCAGTCGGAAAATGGCTCACCTACAGTTAGCTATGGTTATTTGTACAGTTATAAGAGCAAGTATTTTAACAGAAAATAATTTGAATACATTTAAAATTCAAATGATCCAAACCTTTTTGCAAAACTCTGGATGTTTTTGCCTCGTCTGTACTTTCTCTGCGTGTTTTTCCTAAAATAAATGCTTGAATGCACTCACTGATGGTCAAACATTCAGGAAAGATCACTCTTAATGACAAAACCATAAACAGACCACCGCAGCCAGACGTGTAAACAAAACCGTTTTGAGGAGTTCACATTGAACTGTTATGTTTTATGATCCTCTTACACACACATACACACACACATACAGGAGCTGAAAGATAACAGCTGTGACAATGTGTGATAAAGCAGACACTGTTTACAGGCTGTGGTAATCCTGATAGCCCTACTAAGCAATGCTGAAATCCCTGCCGATTTGTGGTGACCGCACCGCTGGCTCGCTCACTCGATTAAAAAGGAGTTTGAGCACAGCTGCTTTGTAGACTTGTGGAGTTCAGGCTGGAGGTTGTTTTGGTCTGACTGCTGACCTTGATAAGTAGTTTGAGTTGAATTTCTCCCTGTAAGCTTTCTGGCCTAGCATGACCTCCTGGCACAGTAGTGGGCTTGTGGGCATCAGATAGGAGCTTTGCTGACGATATCACTTGAGCATTAGATAAGGAGCACTCAACATTCCTTTTGGCCTTATATTCCATACTGTTTTCTCTCAGTGCATTTATTGAGGCTTATGACAACGATATGCTGATAACGTCTACTGTGGATCTGTCCATTTAGACTGTGATGCAACTGAAATAAAAATTGGCCTTGTTTTCTTCATTAATACATATCGTTAGCCCTGTTGTGGATGACTTGTTGGTCCATATTAAGAAAAAAAAAAATAGTGAACATTAATGTATACATAAAAAAGTATACATATACATTAGGGGTGTGACGAGACACTTATCCCATGAGATGAGACACGAGACTGGCTTCACGAGAACGAGACGAGATGGGATTCTTAAACTTTTGTAAAAAATCCTCAGTGATAAAATATATAGGGGGAAATAGTATTTTATTCAATTGAAAAACACAATATGCGAAAAAATGTATGTGCATTTTGCTATCAACTTGTACTTTATGAAATTTGATTTCTATTTTAATTAAATGCAGTAATAAACATGTAAACTAAAGCTGCTTGATTCTGGATAAATTGAGAATCAGATTTTTTTTTTTTAATAAATTGGAGATCACGATTCTGAAGAAAGAATAAGATGAGAAATCTAAGCAAAATAATGTAATTTACTAGTGGTTCGGACAAAAAAGTCTTTTAAAAATATGTTCATCTGAACAAAATTAGGGCTGTCAAACGATTAATTGCAATTAATCGCATCCAAAATAAAAGTTTATGTTTAGTAGATGTGTGTTTACTTTGTATATTTATTATGTAGATATAAATACTCACACATACATGTATATATTAAAACAAAATATTTGTATGTATATATATTTATACCTGTATACAATTCAGATTATAAATAAATATAAATATTTTTCCTTAATATATACATGCATGTGTGTGTATTCATATATACATAATAAATACACACAGTGCACAATTATATAGTATGTAAACATAAACTTTTATTTTGGATGCGATTAATTGCGATTAATCGTTTGACAGCCCTAATTTTGTTCAGATGAACATATTTTATATATATATATTCATTAAGACTTGTTTGTGCATAAAGAGAGTACACTTTCATGACTAATGTCATAGTAACGTCAAATAAAAAGTTTTCTTTAAGGCACATTTCACATAATTGTTTTAATCATCTTTTTTGTGCTTTAAAGTAGGGGTGCTCCGATTGACCGGCTACCGATCACTGTCAGCCGATAATAGCTTTGGGATGTTTGATCGGCGGTCTCTAAAAAGGCCGATCAAATAAACCGATCTAACGCTGATGACGCGCCTGCCGTGAGAGGTTTGGCACGACATTCAATGGGACCGTCTCAGTCTCTGTCCAGCGCAGGTAAAACAATTATAATGTTGACGGTGAGGTACAATTCATATTTCTTCATTAAATAGCTTAAATGAAAACCTTATATGAGCCGTAATTTCACAAACAGCGCGAGTGAATGACCGCGTGCACTTTCTCTTGCTTTCTCTTTCTCTCTCAAAGTGCGCAAATGGCTTCCAATCACTTGGTATGATGACAAAATTTTCAAACACCCCTAAGCTTAAAATGGATCACATGACTAGACAGAGATGAAAATTCCCTTTACAACGACACCTGGATTGTGAAAATCAGTTAAGGTTTGCGAAAGTTATGATATTTATAATAATGGGAAATGTATTAAAAAACTATACATTGATTACAATAGAAGTCCTGTGACCGAAAATGCTTATTATTCACACATTTTTGCTTATAACTTCCTCATTTTATCAGATATTTGCATGAAATTTGAAAAGAATGTAGAATTTTGTTAGTTCTTTCAAATGAAATCATGAAAATTTTTTGTTTTAACTGGAATGGGCATCAGACCCATGGTAACTCACTGAAAACAATTATAATTAATAAGCGTTCATTTATATTCATAAGCATTTATTTTCAGAATACAAGAGAAAACAACAACAATGGATATACAAAACATCTTTTTTTTAAATTGTTAATTCATATTCATACAAGTACAAAACAAATATTAATTGTCATTCACAAAAGTACAACTAACAGACTTTTTTTTTTAGAACGATGCCTGCTACATCAGGCTAATCTACCTGCCACAAATGTGACTACCCAATTGGCCTTTTTCACAAGAATCGGAAATCACGTGACGCAGGGTAAATATAGTTCCGCTAGCGGTCTGCGGACATTATGTTTTATGCTCTTGTCTCAGATTTCGTCTCTTACCCTTTCTATTTTGTCTGTTTTCCAAGTTGTTGTTATATAATCTACAAAGAAATTTATTTGTAGCTTATATGGCCGCTCAGATCGTTCTAGAATTTACCGGCGGGTAGTTTTATTTCACCAGCTGTCCTATAGGCTCATTCAACAATTCCCTTGGTCGTTTTAATATATGACAAGCATTTATATGCCTAATTTATGTAAAAACGAAATTCTAAGTACGTATGCACCGTTACACATAGGAACAAATATATAAATTCAGTGTCAGAATGAGTTATAATATGCTTTAATGTGGGCTATAATGTTGCGCGAATACATGCTATTGCCTGTATTTTAAAAACGCATGAGTAACTTTAAAAAAGTCACAACAATATGTAGATTATCTCAACCTAATGAAACGCTGAAACTGTTGACCATGTATTAATCGCACATTATAACTATATCTGAGAGACTAAAATAAATAACACATTTATTTCCAAGACCTCATTGTATAGCTACATCAGTTGAATTGGAGTTAATATATTTATTAATTAAATATACAACAAAGTACTAATAGGTTTGTTAATGCTGTGCATATTACAGACCTTAGCCCTTACTCAAATTAACTATGAATCAAACCAAAACGGCAGTTATTGCAGTTATTTCATGGTTTTGTTACAAAATCTGATTTGTGTGGTTATGCAAATAGTAATAAAACAAACCTGCTTTTACTATAATAAAACCATGGTTAATTTTCATAAGGGAAGATGATAACGAGCGGAGAAAATGTGAGTGAACCATCATTGCGAGATGACAGAAGTGCTGTTTATGATCCATATATCCAGAAAGAAATGCAAAAACGCATCCAGGGATCGAGTGGTCCTCTTTCGCAAATCGGAGGATCAGAGCTGTCAGTCGATTTCTCCAGCACATCGCCAAAAACAGTTTTTTACATGGAGTGCGACAAGGCACGGCTGCACCAAATAAACACGGACAATGATATAACCGAATATACGCGTCGTCACTTCTAATTAGTGCTGAAATTTAGTTCTGAAATAAAACTTTGTAGTCTCACCAATAAATGACCAAGACAGTTTAAACATTTACATGAGATTTAATTCTTGCAAAGACATTGATGCCCGAGCGGGTGCTCCTTAGACTGGGCAATCACTGTTACCGGAAATACTTTTACCCTGCATGCAGCCACACCGGAAGCCAAAAACCCGGAAGTGTGAAATTGGTCAATTGAGGCAGAATGTTCGCCGCGAGTGGCTGCTATGTCATCATACCTACAATCACCACATCGCGTCTGACTATAACGCTGCACAGTTGACACGGGAATTGTTGCATGCACAATAGAGGCAGTGTCGCATTGTCGCTAAAGTTTATAAATTGCATTTCTTTTTAATTATTTCCAGTGTTTAACCATTAACCGCGTGCTCTCCTTAAGACTGGCCGCTCATGCGCACTCAAAGCGCACACACAACGCCAGGTTCACATCTCCGTTTGCGGTGCGTATTTTTCTCCCACGTTCATGTTCATAGATTAAAGAGTTCAAGCTGCGCACGGCTGCGGTCTGGCAGTGCGTTTAAGGAGCGGTGCGTCAGAGATCTTTTTCGCAGAGTCTGAATTAAAGCGACAGCGCATTGTTTGCGGTAAATATGAACAAGAGTTGACACGAAAACGTCATATTTACATCATAAATGCATATAAATAAAGTCAGCTGTGTGTCACAGTTAACACATGTTGGTTTTTGGCTAGGTTTAAAGGAAAGGAGCACTTTTAGATAAGTAAGGCAATCATAGATGGCACTAGGTAGGAAAACAAAGAAAAGAACAAAAAAAAAAGTAGTTTAAATGTTTTGCCACTTGCTTGAGCAACTTATTATATAAATCTAAAAGTATATGCAAAAGTAAAAAGCACTGTTACATGTGTTGCTTATATTTATTGCATTTAAACATGAAAGATTACTGTACTGTATTACTGTACTGTGTAATAAAAGAATCACAATGCTGAAAAAGTCTTTTCAGTAACAATGTTTGTTAAATGTTTGTTGTGTTTGTGGAAATCAGGCTTGTGCTGTGTTTAAGCTATAGTGCAATAGATGCAGAATTCTAAAAACAAATGCATTGCATGATCAAACATTTAGGTGAGATAAATATATATTTTAGAAAAATGTCAAAAAAAAAAGCTCCCCTTCATCCCTCAAATTAATAACTCGGCTCTCACAAGAGCCAACTAAAAGGGCGAATTCCCCTATTTTCAGAGAAAAAACAAAAAAACAATTGAGGCCCTAAATAAATGTCTAAAAATCCTGATTGGAGAGTATCACTATAAATAATTCTACATGATAAAAAGAAGGCTTTAAAAAGATCGGTATCGGTGATCGGATCGGCAGATACTGCTTCCTGTGATCGATGATCGATGATCGGCTTCAAAAATCCTGATCGGAGCACCCCTACTTTAAAAAGGTTTACTTAATGTGTTGAATAATATACTAAAGCACATGTAAAATGCTTGACTA
The DNA here is from genome assembly GCA_033026305.1 of Cirrhinus molitorella. Classification (NCBI taxonomy): domain Eukaryota; kingdom Metazoa; phylum Chordata; class Actinopteri; order Cypriniformes; family Cyprinidae; genus Cirrhinus; species Cirrhinus molitorella. The sequence continues at coordinate 12,550,338 of CM065131.1, forward strand.
TAATTTTAACTGTAGTGTGTTAAAACTTAATCATTAAAAAGTTAATTTATTTCAAATGTACTAAATTGCATCTTCATCATTACAAATGTGTAATTAACAATGTATTTAAATACATGGCATGCAAGTTTTACTAGATTTCCGTAATAAATAGTGTTTTCAAAGGTGTGCTTCCGTTTCCCAAGGCCATTGGCTTTTGCCAAATCCAAATCTGGCCTCATTCTTATGTGGAACGCCCATTTTTTTTTATGATCCAGTCAATTCCTGATAGATAAAATCAAACATCGCCCTACATTTTTCCTTATTGAATATTCAGTTTTCACTCATTTAATGCTATATGGAAAAAAGACTGGTAGTGTTAACTTTAAATGCTCTCTTTTTTCAGGATTTAGTATTCTTCCTTCATCAGTTCATCGGTTTAACTAGTGTTTGTACTGAAACTACAAATAAAACCTTGACTGAGTCCTTATGTTTTTGATTTGAAATGAACATCAGTATTTGTTTTGAAAAACAGTAGCTGTCACATTGCCACAGTTGTAATAAAAAGTGACTCAATCCACTAATAGATGATTTAGAATGAAATGCTACTGAAATACTATAGTTATTACAGTGAGTGTCCCTGTAAGTTAGTTTTCGTAGAGTTTTTTTTTCTCTACATATACATATTCACACATACAGAATGAAATAGAGCGGTGGGGAGGAGAAGAGAATATTGAGACGGTCTTAGCTGGCGTGTGTTCCTCTTTTGCTGACTTTACATTTTAATAAGGTGGAGGATTAGCTTAATGTCTGTTTCATCTTCGGCACTCACAGAGGGGGCAATTCAGCCCTTTTCCATGTGTTGCCATGGTGACAGACTTCCAGCAAGCCTCTAACTGTAATCTCCAGTCAAAATGTTTGCTTTTGTTTCGTTGGCAGCGCCTTGTTCACCATGACAGCTTCTCGACTGCTAGCGGGTTTGAAAATGTGTGCCTGTCTGTAAAAGCCTCACAATTCAGATTTTTATAGAGGCTGCCATTTGGAGGCTGAAAGAAGAAAGAGGACATATTTTTAGGCCACAAATGAATAATTGTGGTTGTGTGTCAGAATTCAAGATGGAGCAGACATTTCTGCTGCCTCTTTTCATTCTCAGAGTTCATTTTCTGATCAGTCATTGCATTGTATAAACTCACATATATTTTTGTATGTAAAAAATGAAATGCGGAATATAGACAAAATGGTAAACAAGGGATTTTTTTCTAGTAGGTGATTGATAGTTGTAGTCTACAACAGGATTAGAGATTTACTACCTCTGAAAGTTGTTTTTATTATGATTGAAGGGGTGTGTGTGTGGCCATTCATATTCTTGTTTTGATGTGACACCAATCCTCTGGATTGCGGGGAGTTGAAATCATCTTTGCTGTCCTGTCCATATTTATTTGATGTAAAGACAGTTAAGCTGGACAGCTAATGTAATCCAAATAACATTTCAGCAATCTGTCACATTTTGTGCTATACTGTACTCGACCAGCTGCCTACTAAAGGACTGAAGGCAAATATTTCACACGTTCTTCTGTTGTTGGACACAAACAAGGCTGTGTAGACACCAGTCAGCAGACCCATATAAACACAAGCTGAGCTGCTTCTAAATGTGTTATTAGGAATATACTATCGTGATGAATAATAGTTTCGTTTGACAGTTAGGCAAAGTTTATTCTCTGTGTGTGAGTATACATATTTATAAATCCAGTACACTGCTTGGATCTATAAAGCATTTTTTTATACCATAAATGAACTGGTTTTAATAATATGAATGAATCAGCCTACAAAAGTAATTTTTAACAATGAAATTTGCCTGGTACAATTGAAATAATTGTCTAATATCTGTTTTAAAATGTAATTTATTCCTGTAATGGCAAAGCTGTGACAGTAGTACAGGGCATTATTAATTATGGTTCTATTCTTATTATTATTAATGTCAAAAACAGTTTTTTTCTTGATTTTTTTTTTTTTTTTTAAACTGATATGCATTTTTATTTTTTTATTTTCTAAGTATAATGTTTAATTTCCAGATTTAATTTGAAATGAAACTCATTTGTAGCATTATATTTTTTACTGTCACTTTCAATCATTTTAATGTCGTCTTGCTGCAAAAAGTAATGTTCTTTTCTTTTCTTCTTACTTATCCCAGATTTTGAATGGTATTGCATCACAATTTTCATAAAAATATTAAGCAGAACAAATCAGCATATTAGAATGATTTCTGAAGGATTCTTTTCTTTTCTTTTCTTTTCTTTTCTTTTCTTTTCTTTTTTTCTTACCCCAGATTTTGAATGGTATTGTATCACAATTTTCACAAAAATATTAAGCAGAACAAATCAGCATATTAGAATAATTGAAAGCTGAATTTTCAGGAGACAGTAGTACAGGTCATTATTAATTATGATTCTATTCTTATTATTATCAATGTCAAAAATTGATATTTTTTTTTTAACTGGTATGCTTTTTTTTTTATAAGTATAATGTTTAATTTACAGAATTAATTTGAAATAAAAATAATTTGTATCATTATTTTTTAACTGTCACTTTCAATCATTTTAATATATTTTTGCTGCATAAAAGCAATGTTCTTTTCTTTTCTTTTCTTTTCTTTTCTTTTCTTTTCTTTTTTTCTTACCCCGGATTTTGAATGGTATTATATCACAATTTTCACAAAAATATTAAGCAGAACAAATCAACATATTAAAATGATTTCCAAAGGATCATGTGACACTAATGACTGCAGTCATTTTCTGGATTCAGTTTTTTCTTTTTTTCCCATTTTTATGACTCCATTTTAATGGTTAATTTAAGGTTTATTAATCAAAAAGCATTTCTTGAAATCATGAAACTTATACAATATACCAGCAATTCATTAAAAATGTAACAAAAAATGCATTTTTAGGGCCCTATGAAATACGTTTTATTTTTTTCTGGTAATTAAATGAAGGCATAAAACATTTATACAACTGTTCTTGTAATTCAATGAAAATTAAACCCTTGCTGCACTACAGGTGTACTGTTAAAACATGGACAGAAAAAAATGTGATTAATTCTTACAAAAATTAGTTTTAATAATAATTGTATTATTATTAGAAGCCATATTACATTAAGACAAACGTTCTACTGTACAAAAGTAAAATATTTCTGTCACATTTCAAGTTTAACCAGACTTTTATTTTGATGGGTTGCTGTGAATGTTTGTGTGTATATGATATGATGATAGTTTTTCTAAAATGAAATGTTTAAATGCTCAAAAACTGACTCTCAAAGCAGTTCTGGAGACGATGTTCATGTGTTTGCCTCATTTAGTGAGACAGCAGCAGCGGAAAACAAGCGAGCGTCACGCACACGGATGTGTAGTAAACAAAACTGCGCGTCTGCGCCATTCATTCACACAGAAGCACCAGAACAAGCAGGATTCATATTTAAATAAATTATTCATTGAAAATTTTGAAAAATCTTTGACATTCCACATTACAGTAAATTCCATTCCTATGACCGGATTCTGTGATTCCTTCCACGTTTTCTGCATCACGGAAATCACAAATCCCTAGTATTATTCGTCTTGTATCTACTATATAAACACTTGCTAGCCTCAACGTTTTGATGTTAAATGTGTGAATGTGTTAGCACTGTGGTGTTTCCATGTTTTCATGGAAAGATAGGTCACGTGACTCTTATTTAGACATTTCATTCCATCCCTCATTGCACAAACAACATTTTTCCTGCCAACATACTTTCCCAGTTAATGTTCATCTGTTTTTCTAAACATAATCTTTGCAGTTAAGTATTCTCAGGAGATTGATTTTAGATTTAGCGTGTGATGTTGGATTAACTCAAGTAATATTGTTTGTCATCGGCAGTTTGCCATTGCATCATTTGGATGCGGGACGGGCGTCTCGTCTCAATCATCGTGTTTATATGTCTATATGATCCTCTGTGATTGCTACGGGCCCAGTCTGAAAACTCAAGGCAACAACATTTTCATTTCATGAATGTCCAGACATTTAAAAGCAGTTGTGGGAATACGACTATTATATAAACCAGATGTAGATGATTACACGTGGAATATACGGCTGGGTGTAAGGCAAGCGGAGAAATCAATTTTCTAATCTGCCTGAACCAATCAGCAAGCTTCATGTCAACCTTTAGTCACCCAGCATCCATATTCAGCTCCGTTTCCCATCCGCACCTGCTTAGAGATGTGTAATTCCAGCTTTTGACAGGTATTTATCTCAGGACATCATGAGTTTATTATGAAAGCTCAGTGGGATGCACACTCACAAAACAGTCAGAGTAGGTCACTGGTTAGACGGTGTCTAAGCTGATGGGAAATGATGAAATCATGCTTATAAGCTCAGAGCTCAGTTTTAAGCTCTTCCATACCACAATCCCTGTTCTGACACGGCTTGGGATTTTAATACAAGTTCTCCCATTCCACAAACCCGCTTGAATCGCTTATTGATCTATAGTCCAGCCTGTCTTTATCTGTCTCCATGAAGGAATTAAACACCTCACCTTGTCTGTCTTCGTGGCAGCACAGCACATGTCAGTATTATTTTTTCAATGTTTGTGGCTGGTAGGTAATCCGTCTGAACAGATGTGTCCCAAATGGCATCTGCTGCACTCACTTCGGCTTATGTAACATGTTTGTGTCCTGAGAGGGCTGCGAGGGGCTCCATGCAGTCTATGTGTGATATGATGGAAGCGGTTTATGGGGGTACGACTCTGAACGTGGCCAACTGTGAAAAGACGAGAAAAGTCTATTTTAGACTGGCCTTTTTTTTTTTTTTTTTTTTTTTTGGCACTCTGCCCCTAAAATGGGTCATATTCATCATGTCATATCCTTTTTTTAACCCAGTATAACATATTAAAGGATTAGTTCACTTCCAGAAGAAAAAAATCACCCCCATTTCGTCCAAGATTTTCATATCTCACTTTCTTCAGTCGAAAAGAAATGAAGGTTTTTGAGGAAAAAATTCCAGGATTTTTCTCCATATAGTGGACTTTAATAGGGATTAACAGGGTGAAGGTCCAAATTGCAGTTTCAGTGAAGCTTCAAAGGGCTCTGCACTATCCCAGCTAAGGAATAAGGGTCTTATTAGGCTAAATGATCAGTCATTAAAAAAAAATAAAATAAAAATGTATATATTTTTAACCACAAATGCTCGTCTTACACAAGCACGAAAGGTCATGCATGACACAGGCGAAAACACCAAACCAATGTTTACGAATTAGTGCAAGATGAGCATTTGTCATTAAAAAGTATATACATTTTCATTTTATTTATTGTTTCGCTAGATAAGATCCTTATTCCTTGGCTGGGATTGTGTAGAGCCCTTTGAAGCTGCACAGAAACTCCAATTTGGACCTTTTACCAATTGATCCTCATTGAAGTCCACTATATGGGGAAAACTTCTGGAATGTTTTCCTCAAAAACCTTTATTCTTTCTTTTCTGAAGTATGTAAAAAGTTAACGTGGACAGCATTAATTTGGTAATGTTTATGTATTATTATAGTATTCATTAATATTTAATTAGCTAATTTTGTTTTATATTTTCACACAATATAACAATTTCCTTTCATTTTACATTTCATTTACATTTAGACATTTAGCTGATGCTTTTATCCAAAGCGACTTACAAAAGAGGACAATGGAAGCAATCAAAATCAACAAAAGAGCAATAACATGCAAATGCTATGACAAGTCTAATAATAATAAATAAAAAGAAAATAGAATAAAAAAAGAAAAAGCAAGCTAGTATTATAGGCTTTCCTTTTTGCTTTTTTTTGTTAATTGTATAGAGAGAAGCTAGTGTTATTTATTTATATTTTTAATAATTTCATGTGTTTAGGATTTTCAATTTTTTTTTTTTTTTTTTTTTTTTTTTTTACATTTAATAATTATACATAATTATTTTTATTCATTTTTTTTTTTTGTAACTTCAAGTTTTAGTTTGTAACTTCAAGTTTTAGTTTTAGGGATAGTTCATCCAAAAATGAATAATTACAGGTAATAATGTGATGCACAATGTCCAGTTTCTTGTTCGGACTGATTGTTTCACTTCATAAGACCTCAATATATCATGAAGAGCCATGGATATTACATTTTTCTTGCCTGAATATGCTTTATTTGACTTTCAAGTGCCACTGAATTGCATCACCAAGGACCACAGTTTCAGCTAAAAATCTTCTTTAGTGTTCTACTGAAGAAAAAGTCACCTAAATCTACTATCCCTTTAACAATAACAGTTGTTTTCAAATGTTATCTCTTGCTAATGTCCAGTTATGTAGATTTCCAATGTGCTGTAGCCACCTAGTTCACTAAATGCCTCTTAAAATGTGTTTGCAAGATCACTTAAAAATTTGGATATTTCTGATGAATAATATAAGAACAAGTTTTTTTTTTATTTGTATTAAATGTTTTAATCATTGACAATAATTTCAGTGTATATAATTTACACGTTTATGCCCAAATTCTTAATTTAAGAAATAGTGCACCCAAAAAAATGAAAATTCTGTCATTAATTACTGACCCTCATGTTGTTCCAAAACTATAAGATCTTCGCTCATCTTCGGAACTATGTTTTAAATGTTTTTAACAATGTCCAAACTGCCTTTCTGCCTTTGTCAGTTGCGTTGCTGTCTATGCAAGGTCAGAAAGCTTTCATTAAAAATATTTAAATTTGTGTTCTGAAGATGAACAGTTGAAGGTCTTATGGGAACAGATGAAGGTCTAAACATGGTCTGTAAAAAAAGATGGACGACACGTCTTCCATTCATTCCACGATAGAAAAGTGAAGCCAAAGCATCTCATTATGACAGCGGCCATATTGTGTCGCAGTAGTGTTGTGAGGTGGAGCCACGGTATCAAAGTCCAGCCCAAATTCCAGCAGAACCAATTGCAAGATCACAATCAGGGCACCACATCCCATTTTTATAGCATCAAATAACAACCTAAAAGCAAACTTATTAGAAAAATGAACACTTGAACATAAATCAGCATTATAAGAACTACCTCAAATGATGGAAACCATCAAAAAATAAAAAATACATTTGGAAAAAGAATTATTCGAAGTGTCATTTGATTATTTAGTTTGCCTCACATCCCATTAGATTACATGAAGAGGGCGGGGTTTATGACCTATACTGCAGCCAGTCACCAGGGGGCGATCAAAGCTTCACTTTTCAGGACGTGTGAGGCATACCCGGTTTGGAACAGCATTGGATGAACTATCCCTTTTAATATATGTGACCCTGGACCACAAAACCAGCCATAAGTCGCTGGGGTATATTTGTCGCAGTAGCCAAAAATACACTGTATGGGTCAAAATTTTGTTTTATGCCAAAAATCATTAGGATATTAAGTAAAGATCATGTTCCATGAAGATAGTTTGTAAATTTCCTACTGTAAATATATCAAAACTTAATTTTTGATTAGTAATATGCATTACTAAGAACTTAATTTGGACAATTTAGAGTTGATTTTCACAATATTTAAATTTTTTTGCACCCTCAGATTTGAGATTTTATAATAGTTGTATCTCAGCCAAATATTGTCCTATCTTAACAAACCATAAGTCAACGGATAGCTTATTTATTCCACTTTCAGATGGTGTATAAATCTCTTATCTTATGACTGGTTTTGTGGTCCTGGGTCATGGGTGCGATTTGTGAAAAAATCAGAGGGGGGGATGTTTTTGGAAACTAATCCCCACCATCCCCCCATCCCCCCCATCCCCCAGCAAATCGCACCCTGTATATATATATATAGGTACATTTTAGCAGGCCCAATATAATTCATGTTAACAAAGAGAACATGATTCATATTGAAATACTGTGTATGATTAATTTGATTATTAATCAATAAAGGTAACATTTTCTAATTTAATTAGTTAATTAATTAGTTAGTTATCATTAACAATTAGCAATCATCTTACAGGATTAATGTTGACTAATGTGGTTATTAACATAAACCTGATTAATGAATGTCGTAAACAAACTGAACCACGAATGTTAAGCTGAATTAAATCTTATTATTTCATTTATTAAAGCTTGCTTTTAGTAAACTGCTTGTTTGGATTTGGCAGAGTTCATTTTCATTGTACACCAAAGAATTTTCTTTGGCAATATTAGAATGTTTTCATGAAAGCACCCTGTAAGTACCAGCTTTGAGCTCCTTGCCACAGAACTCACATTCTTTTGATGGCTGCCACTTTAAGACATGAAGAAATGTAAGGAAACAAATCAGGTACAGGTGGACATTCTACTGAGTTTTTTGGTTGAATGTTAATTTTCGCAGTACAGTTCGCAGCGATAGTTGGTTGTTGGTGAGAATTAGCAAATGAGAGAAGGAGTTCCTTCGAGTGCATATACAGTACAGCTCCTCACCACCTTTCATGTGAGTTTGCTGAGAGAGACTGTATTTAAAGCACACTCAGGAGAAAGTGAAGTTTAAAGTAAGCCAGCTCAATTAGCATGCTGGGTTAAGAAGGGCTGTAATGTTTCAGGACTCAGGGCTTGTCTCTAAAGGCCTTATTGAATGCTCTTTTTTCTTCTGTTTTATAATTGGGTCACTGCTCTTCTCAGATGCCTGTGTGTGTTCTTGTCCTCCAGGGAGAGTTTGATGTTTTTTGTTTTTTTTCCTGCAACCTTTGTCTTCTGTCTGTGAGACGCTATTTCATTTCCTTGTATGCTTGCTTAGCATCCTCTTCTGACAACCTCCCTCACCCCGTCTCTCAAACTGACAGCTTTTGTTTCGCACAGTCTGATGTGCATGTCAGTATGTGAAAGCGTCTTGAAAGATGATCTTACCGTTTTTATATCCTACAGTTTGTCATTATTTTAATTTGTATTATTTTCTCTCTAATAGCTGTAGTTGTACATACAGTATTGACATCCTTGTTCGTCCCATCAGCCAGTCAGATTTTAAGATTGGTTTAAAGCTAGGCATTAGGACTTTGTTCAACATTTGTGTCAACCTATTTTTTTTCTCTTCTATTTTAGGGACAGATAATGGTTACGATTGTCATTCTTGTTTAAAATGCATGTGCCATGCTTTTGGAAACGTACTTGGTGACACTTTGCACTGTGTTATTTGTTAACATTAGTCAATGTATTAACTAACATGAACATTAGAAGAGAAAAGCTTTGTTTATGTTAGTTAATAAAAAATAGTTGTTTATTGTTTGTTCATTTTAGTTGTATTAACTAATGTTAACAAACACAACTTGTGATTTAAATAACGTTTCAGTAAATGATGAAATGAATATTAACTAAGATTAATAATAAATGATAAATCTTATTTCCTGTTAACAAATATAGCTAACTAATGTTAACTGATTAACCTTATTGTAAAGTGTTGTCATGTACTAAAATAAAATAAAATAAAATAAATACATTTTTAATTAGTTTAATTAGTTTCTTACATGCAAGCGTGCACATCTCAGTCATTATTTAATCAGAATAAAAAGTAGTTATTAGTAGTAATACCATTTTTATTATAATAGCACATTTTTCTTACATTGTCAATACATGTAACCATATTTAATTTATTATTTAATAATAAGTAAAAAGTATTCATTACTATTATTATTAGTAACAACATTGTTTTAATTACAAGCAGCATTCTTCTTACATTGTGAATATGTGAGCATATTTCAGTCAATATTTAATGAAATAATAATAATAATAATAATAATAATAATAAAAATAACAATAATAATAATAATAATAATTATTATTATTATTATTATTGGTAATACCACTAATAGTAATAACAACAACAACAACAACAACAACAATTTTTTTATTATAATTACTATAACAACAACAAAACAACAACAACAACAACAACAACAACAATAATAATAATAAATAATAACAATATGTAATTTTTTTATACATTTTTTTTTACTATTATTTTAAATAATATTAATATAATTTTTATTACTATTATTATTGTTATTGATAATTTATAATAATAACATGAATTGTTATTGTTAACATAAAAGTATATAACAATAATAATATATTTTTTATTATCATTACTATAATAATAATAATAATAATAATTATTATTATTATTATTATTATTATTATTATTATTATTATTATTATTATTATTATTGATAATAATAACATCAATTATTATTATCGGTAATACCACCATTAATAATAATAATAATAATAATAATAATAATAATACCACTAATAATAACAACAACAACAACAACATTTTTAATTATCATTACTATAACTACAACAAAACAACAACAACAATACTACTACTACTACTAATAATAAAAATAATAATATTAATATAAATTATAATATTATATTATATATTATAAATATTAATATTAATATAATTGTATTACTATTATTATTGTTTTTGATAATTGATAATAATAACATGAATTATTATTAACATATATCAATATATAACAATAATATTTTTTATTATCATTACAATAATAATAATAATAATAATAATAATAATAATAATATATTATATTATAATAATATATAATAATAATAATATATAATAATAATATAATTATTATTATTGGTAATACCACCATTAATAATAATAATATTAATAATAACATATTTTTTATTATCATTACTATAACAACAACAACAACAATAAAGTTTTGTTTTTTGCTGCATGGAAATGTACTCTTTGTATTCATGTAGGTTTTTAATGTGGTTTAAAAAGACTTCAATGAAATGTTTTAATTTAATGACCATAAAGTAAAAAGTAATAACTTTTTCCTTACAACTCGAAAACACATGACATCTCAAAATCATTTTAAATAAGTAAGTGAGTAAGTCAATAAAATAAATATAAAACAAAGAAAGAAATAATGTCTTCAAGTTTTTGGGAATTTATTTTTTGCTGAACTTATTATTATTAAATTATCACATTATCTATGGTATATTTTAAGAGATGTTTTTCCTTGACACTCTCGTGAGGGTCTGTGGAGGTCCTCTCTATGATATAATTTCCTATTTTGTTATTTCTCTGCATTGCTTCACGTTGGTTTCATATGGTTTTCAATTAAATATTTTAATTTAATGATGAATAAAGTAATGCAGTGTAACCATCAAGTAAAAAGTAAAAACATATTTTCCTTACAACATGTTACACTATTTAAAAAAAGTTAAAATGTGTGTGTGTATATATATATATATATATATATATATATATATATTTTTTTTTTTTTTTCAAAAGAGTTATTTATTTATTTATTTAAGTTATGAATTATTAAGTTAATTTATTTATGGGTAACCTTGCCATAAAATGGTAAATTATCTTGATACACACACTCTCTATAATGCCATTTCCTTTCCATAGTTTTTCTTTGCATATTGATTGCACAAAATGATTTTGTGGACATGTTTGTCATGTAATGACAAGGAATTCTTCTCATTTCTTACAGAAATAATCTGTTTTTTAGCAACAAAATGAGCCTTTCAAGTAATCAAACTGTTTTAGTGTTCATGCATGCGCATTAGTCCCTCATCTTCATCTTCATTTCAAGTGACGCACTAAGCTGCCCTCAGCTGTTTATTTTTAAGCCGCGGATGAGACAGTCCTAACAAGTAAGTAAAGTGGCCCTTTAGACGCACACTTAAAGAGACTAAGAAGCCTTCAGTCAATCAATCAATACGAGAATCAATCAGTCCAGCAAAGCCGATCCACTGTCTTTAAGTATGCCGTACACTCCAGACCGCCATTGGTCGCAAGTCCATTCAATTATGAATGTTCCACATCAACACTTTATGGACGTACAGTGTTTCAAAGAGTTGTAGCATTAAAGACTAATGATTGATTGCGTTCATTGTCCCTGCCAAGGAAATCTCATGCATTCAGATTAAGCCGGTGCTGTCGGACTTAAAGCGTATATATATTACTTTCTTTTCTCTTTATTCCCCCCTCTTTCAGAGCTGCCCATCCACAAATCCAAGCTTAGACATAAAAGGCATAGCATGGATTATCTCTTCCCTCTCAACTCTCATTAGCCCTTCGGCCTGCAAAAAAATGACAATTATTTTTGGTATGCGGGATATCTTTGATGAAGAATTTACTAGATTTTTTCCTCCTCTCACCCTCTTTCTGGAGTTTGTCATGTGTTTATCTGCAAAACGTTAATGTTGGGAGAAAAATCCTCATTAATTTTCTAGCAGTGGGGTGCCTTTTGCCGGGTTTCGGCGAACGGGGATGTGTGGGTCGGGGTATTGATCTGAAGCCCAACGCGGGCGCACTTGACTGACTGACTGCTCTGGACTTCTAGCTTTAATGTGAACGCAGCTCGGTTAGACTTCATTAGAGTATCTCTTCAAAGACACGTCCCCCCGCTCGCTTTCGCTAGCATGCTAATGCTCCGACATTATCTGTGAATACATTATTCTAATGGAATTGCTCATTTAACATAAACTGCTCAGTGGAGAGGGATGGAGATGCTGTTTATGTGTGAAAATAAATTATATATGGGCTATTCATGAGTGAATGGATTTGTGCTTCACTTGGCTATAACTCTCGGAATGGAACTGTGCTTGGTGAGTCGTGGAAAATTCCTGAAAATTTCCCTACATTAGTCTGCGGCGCTCATCCAAACAGGTCCCGAGTGTTGTTCCCCAACAAAGGGCATTTTGTAATGGAATGTTTGAACTTCCTGTGTAACCCTGAGCTGTGTTGACGTGGGAGTTTAGAGATGCATACCACAGTTTGGCATATGCTATACACAGGGTTGAGGTCTAACACCAGGAGCTCCTCTGTACACATGAATTATTTAGTACCTGTGCTCTTTAATTAATGATTCTTTATATAAGCAAGTTAGGTTTTTTTCACTCTGTGAATTCTCAGTGGGAAACCTATCTTTTCAAGTTTTGAAGTGAAGTGTATTGATCGAAAGACTGAAGAAATCTAGATTAGTTGAGTTGGATTAAGCTTAAAGACAATGAACACTGGCTACATGTGACCCATATATTAAAGGCCAACATTACTTGTAAGAGCCTCTGTTGTTGGTATTGCAGTTTTCATTTACACTTTATATCAGGTGGCCTTAACTACTATGTACTTACATCAAAACATTAGTGTACTTAATGTGTTCATATTAAGGTGGGATACGGTTAAGGTTAGGGACAGGTTTGGTGGTATGGGTAGGCTTAAGGGTGCCTTAAATGTAAGCGATGGGTCAACATAAATTTAATTACAGAAATTAAGATGCACATTATTTTACAGTATATTTTACATGTACTTACTCTGTACCCATCTAAGAAAGTTCTGGTAATATAAGGTAATTACATGGGTTTAGGGTTAGTACCTAGTTTTTACCTAGTTATTGTAATTATTATAAGTACATACAGTGAGGGGAAAAAATTATTTGACCCCCTGCTGATTTTGTATGTTTGCACACTGACAAAGAAATGATCAGTCTATAAGGGTAGGTTTATTTGAACAGTGAGAGACAGAATAATAATAAAAAAAATCCAGGAAAATGCATTTAAAAAAAAAAGGTCTAAATTGATTTATATCTGACTGCTTCGCAAAATACTTGGTGGCAAAACCCTTGTTGGCAATCACAGAGGTCAGATGTTTCTTGTAGTTGGCCACCAGGTTTGCACACATCTCAGGAGGGATTTTGTCCCACTCCTCTTTGCAGATCCTTTCCAAGTCATTAAGGTTTTGAGGCGAACATTTGGCAACTCGAAACCTTTAGCTCGCTCCACAGATTTTCTATGGGATTAAGGTCTGGAAACTGGCTAGGCCACTCCAGGACCTTAATGTGCTTCTTCTTGAGCCACTCCTTTGTTGCCTGGGCCGTGTGTTTTGGGTCATTGTCATGCTGTAATACCCATCCACGACCCATTTTCAATACCCTGGCTGAGGGAAGGAGGTTCTCAAGATTTGATGGTACATGGTCCCTTTGATGCGGTGCAGTTGTCCTGTCCCCTTAGCAGAAAAATACCCCCAAAGCATGATGTTTCCACCTACATGTTTTGGCTGGTAGGGATGGTGTTCTTGGGGTCATAGGCAGCATTCCTCCTCCTTCAAACATGGCGAGTTGAGTTGATGCCAAAGAGCTTGATTTTGGTCTCTGACCACAACACTTTCACCCAGTTCTCCTCTGAACCATTCAGATGTTCACTGGCAAACTTCAGACAGGCCTGTACATGTGCTTTCTTGAGCAGGGGGACCTTGCGGGCACAGCAGGATTTCAGTCCTTCACGTAGGAAATTGTTTTCTTGGTGACTATGGTCCCAGCTGCCTTGAAATCATTGACACCCTCCCGTACAGTTATTTGCTGATTCCTCACCATTCTCATGATCATTGAAACTCCACAAGGGGTGATCGTGCATGGAGCCCCAGACCGAGGGAGATGTCAGATGACAGTTATTTTGTGTTTCTTCCATCTGTGAATAATTGCACCAACTGTTGTTACCTTCTCACCAAGCTGCTTGGGGATGGTCTTGCAGCCCATTCCAGCCTTGTGTAGGTCTACAGTCTTGTCCCTGACATCCTTGCTCAGTTCTTTAGTCTTGGCCATGGTGGAGAGTTTGGAATCTGATTGATTGATTGCTTCTGTGGACAGGTGTCTTTTATACAGGTAACAAGCTGAGATTAGGAGCACTCCCTTTAAGAGAGTGTTCCTAATCTCAGCTCATTACCTGTATAAAAGACACCTGAGAGCCAGAAATCTTGCTGATTAATAGGGGATCAAGTACTTATTTCGTTCATTGAAATGCATTTTTCAGGATTTTTTTTTTTTTGTGGTTATTCTGTCTCTCACTGTTAAAATAAACCTACTATTGAAATAATAGACTGATCATTTCTTTGTCAGTGGGCAAACATAGAAAATCAGCAGGGGATCAAGTAATTTTTTCCCTCACTGTAGTATGTGCATGAGGAACAGGACTGTAAAATAAAGTGCTGCCAAAATTAATTACTGATGTAATTACTTGCAGGTATTTTTTTAATATAAGTACAATGTAAAAGCAAAACATGTGTAAACAATAAGTACATTGTAGAAAATAAATAAATGTAAGTACATAGTAGTAAAGTAGTACTATTAAAGTGGGACCCAGTTTTCTATATTAAATCTACGTAAATATTGTATCTCATGAATATCTTTAACACAGAAAGGAAATGTTTGCTCTTGTTGCTGTGAAATACATTGGATTAAAAGAAGAGTTAACCCCACAATTCTGTCATCATTAATTCTTCATATTGTTCTTCTGAGGAACACAAATATAGAAGTTTAGCAGAATCCCCTGAGGCTTGTCTATGCAAACCATATTTGAATATGTACGAATGCAAATATGATTTTTTTGTGAATTATGATCTAAATGGCATAACAAATGAGTTGTATGAACCACTCCAGTTATTAAAGTTTTTAATTTTTTTAAATTCCATTTTATATTTAATTAGACTTTTCAGTTAAGGTTTCAGGTTTACACCTCCCTCCCTTTTTAGTTTCAGTTTATTACAATGCAAAATAACTGTGTTTTATTTTAATGTTTTAAAATCTAATTTATTCTTGTGATGGCTAAGCTGAATTTTCAGCATCTTTACTCCAGTCTTAAGTGTTACATGATCTTTCAGAAATCATTCTGATATCTAATATACAGAACATGTATTAAAGAAATGCATTACATTTTATAATGTATTACACTAGAAAATGTATGTTATTTAATTGTAATAATATTTCACAATATAAAGCTATAGTTTGTTTAAAATTACTTTTTTGTTTTAGCTCTGGAAAAGAGGTATAATTTGTTTAAAAAGATGTTTAGGTATTACATTTCTCAGCACAGTCTAGTGGCATTTTCATATTTATTGCAGCACAAGTTGTTAAGGTTTTAAGTTTTATAATATACCCTAATAAAAATGAAAAATTGAGTTTTATACCTAATATGTCCCAAAAACTAAGTAAAATTAAAATAAAAATTTCCACGAATTAATTGTCGCTTTTGAGTCATGAAACTATGGAAGCCTGTTTCCACCACTGAATAAAACAAAAAAAAGTAATTGTGTTTTTGTCTCACAATTCTGACTTTTTTTCTTGGAATTGTAAGATATAAACACAATTCTGAGAAATAAAGTCAGAATTGCATTATATAAAGTCACAATTGCAAGTTATAAAGTCAGAATTGCAAGATATACATTCACAATTCTAACTTTTTTTCTCTGAATTTTAAGATAAAACTGGCAGTTCTGTGAAATGAAGTCAGAATTGCAAGATATAAATTCGCATTTATGACTTTTTTCTCAGTATTTTAACATATAAACTCGCAATTCTGAGTATAACTCGCAGTTTATCTAGCAATTCTGACTTTTTTCCTCACAATTTCGAGTTTATATCTCGCTATTCTGACTTTATAACACAAAATTGCAAGTTATTAAGTCAGAATTGGGAACATATCAGTCTTTTTTCCCCTCAAAATTGGACTTTATAACTTGCAAATGCAAGTTTATATCACACAATTCTAACTTTAACTTGCAATTGTACATTTATATCATGCAATTCTGAGAAAAAATGTGAAAAATTGTGAGTTTGTATCATGCAATTCTGAGAATTTTATTTTATTAACGTTTACCATTAACATTTTTTGGTGGTGGAAACCATTAAAGAAACACATCATTAAAATTTGCCTATATTGTTGAACTAATGTGGTTCAAACAACAGAGATGCGACCGTGTTTGGAAATGTCTTTCCACAACAATACATTATACTATAATGGTTAATCAACAAGTTACGACATTGTACTGTTTATTTAGCTATCCCAACCATCTTGGCATAGCAACATTGGCTCAACTAATGATGTTAGTTTTAGACAGGGTTACCTGTTTGCCTGTGAGTAGTAGATGAGGGGCATATTTTGGAAACCTGTTTGAAACCAGTCGTTTGTTTTGCTGGCGCAGAAGCCACACACTTTACCTGTTAAATGACACTCATAGATGGCCACCAGGCCAATGAGCATGTCAAATCCGAGTTGTGAGGTTGCTGAAGCTGCATGTGATGTAATCACACTTGTGACTTTTAAGTGACGAGGCCTGAAGGTGTATGTTTAAATGTTGATGCTGGTAGCTGCAATGCTGTGTATGCAAACATGCCAGTTTCAGGCCCTGCAGCGGCAGGGATTCTGCCGAGGTAAGGTAAAGTTTTGAGCTCTGCCATACACAGACATCTGCTTCCCTCCAGCCCAGCAGTGCTTAGACATCTGCCCCATATGCGCCCCAGTACTCATAAACTATAAACACGTACTGTAGAATACAGCCTAATGACAAACAGGAACAGATTGGGAGCAATATTCACCTCAGCCCCCCTCCTTTTCCTCTGTTCTTTCCTGTCAACTTTTACACACACTCCTAATCTCAGGGCGCCAGGCACTGCTTGTCTAGAGTATATTGTTTTATTTTTGTTTAGCTAAGTCATTCTTTTTTTTTTTTATTGTATTATCGCTGGCAAGAGTCGCATTTAACAATCATCTTAAGTGGTTTAGAGCGAGACCAGGAGGGAGAGAGTCTCATAAGGATTGGGAATTGAGGACTGGTTCCATTTTTAAAATAATACTGGAGCCAAATGACATTCAGAAATGCCTTTGAATATCTGCATTCTTTTGCCAATGTGGACTGAACATCATCATAAAATATGCAATATAAATATTAGAGCCAATGTTATGATGTTCAGATTCTGTCATTTGTGCACCCTTATGTTGTTCCAAACCAGTGTTTCTTTATTTCTTCCCTTGAATAGAGTGCTGGAGTGATGATGACAAAACCCATTTGGATTCTTTGGCTTTTAGATTATTGTAGAAAATAAGCTCAGTGACCAACAGAAGTTAATGATTCTTACAAATAAGCACAACTTTAATGAATTTTGAAGCCTGATTGTTATTGGCAGAAATAAAAAGCTAAACGTCACATGACTTCAACGTCAACACTATTAAGCATCCAATAGCTTGTTCAGTCTTTAGTTTTAACATTTTGCCTGAATGTTTGAGTTAGAAAAGTTGGCAAGAGCACAATTCTTAACACAATGAGGCTGTGAAAGCAGACTAATGATTTTACCTGTTCAGTGTGATGACCTTTAATGTCCCCAACAACTTCTGTAGTGCCATTTAGACACTTGTTAACATTTTCAACAAAAGTAAAAGCTGTAAAAACAACAAGGGTTATTACTGATGTATTTCATGTCATAGAATAAAGTGTGAAAATATCTTGAGCTTGTGTTCACCACAGACCTTTTTTCAGGCATATAATCAAAAACCCTTAAAAAAAAAAAAAAAAGAAGACTTCAGGACAATGGAACCAGTAATGCTAAAATGCAAACTTATTTCTCGGCTTTGGCCTACCAAAATGTCATCCCCATTCAAATTCAGTTTTTTTTAAAACATATTCTATGTTTTCCATTACTTTTCTGGATTCCATTTTAATTGTTTTATTAATTTTTAATAAAAAATAATGCATCTCTAATTGGTTTTATAAAAAATTATAAATATTATAGTATTCTTCTCTTAAATAGACAATTTTCCTGGTAAAATATGTTTTAATAATATTATTATTAGTAGTGCTGTCATTATCAGTGATGGGAATAATGGCATTATAAATAAACAGTGTTACTAACAGCATTACTTGCTATGGCATTACTGTAATTGAGCTCACTGAGTAGGCTCTCTCAGTCATAGTAACTACAAAGCTGCGAATCGCATTGCGTTGCATTCTTCTTCTGAGGTAAATTCTGAGTTATTCCTCTCAGCGCATCTTCTTCAAGAAAGGAAAAGTAGCCGAGATGAACTTGATGAATGTTTATGTTTGTTAACGGAGGTGATGTGGGCGTTTAACTATATGTCTGTGTGTCTCACGGTGGGTGTGTAAAATTTGAAAAGCGGAGCCGCTCTTTGGTGGTATTACATTAGAGTTGGAGCCTGCATTGATGCACAGACGCAAAACCCCCTAAAAGCCATCTTGGTTAAAAAAGAGATAATGATACTGAGTGAATGCTTTTGACACATATTATATGTCCATCAAATACCTTTACTCGCTAAAATCCCAGCCTCAGCCCAATCAGAAGTACCGTACTTAGGTAGAAACCTATACATCGGAGCCTGATAAGAATGTGTTTTTTTAAAGAAAGATGTCAGATGGATTTAGAGGCTTTTGCATCTGAACTCTTCATTTGTTTTCCACATTACTTACTTTGTTTAAAAGTAGACATTTCAAGCTTTCTACACATATATTTCTCATGTCTATGAGGCAGGTATTCGCAGAGATTCAGGTTTTTATGTGTCTGTGAAGAGAGGTGACAAAGACAGAGATAGCAGAAAGCGTACCCTGTATATTTTCTTTGTGTCCCCTAGAAAATAGTGTAGATTTGTCTACAGTGTTTTATTTAACATATTTAATATTGGGTGGATCGAAGTTATTTGACATATTTGAAAATTTTTTTTTTTTAAAGTAACACAATAGTAATTTGCCCAAAAACATGACAGTAATTGATCATTTTCAGCAGCAATAATCAGTAAAATATGAAAGTTTTGTTCGGTTCAGTGGCATTGTTTACAAATTGTTTAATATGGCCAACTGATGATGCGTCATGAAAACACTTTATACAGTAAATTCAGTTTTCCATCCGTGTTTTACAGATTGCGGAAGTCAAAGGGCACTATTTGTGCAGAAAATTATTGAATTAGAAAATCATAAGTAAGCAGGTATGTTGGTAAATCAATTAAACAGAGAACTGAACTCATGACCTTGGTGTTGCTAGCGCTATTCTCTACTGTTTGAGCTACAGGAAGGCAAAATATAATTTAGATATGTCATGAGTACAAATGTGTGATGCTAAGGCATTAAAGCACCATTTATTTGGTTTATTATTGAATTTTGAGTGATTAATGGTTTCACAAGTCATCATTAATAGTGACGCTTTAATGATGGTTTTTTTTTACCTTTTCTTTTTCTCTTTTTTGAATGTTCTTTTTAACTTGACATCCTGATTGCTATGAATTTTATGGCAAAGATCTGCATAAGGATTTCTCTCAGTTGTTCCTTTTTGACTTTCACTGCAGAACACAGCAGCACACAGGTCTGGAACGACAGGAGGGTGAGTAACTACATGCAGTTTGTCAGGCTTGATGTGCCCAGCACTGCAGCATTTAACTGGTTTACACTCCCATAAGCAAGTGTTAATGGTGCTGGGTGTGTTTTATTACTGCAGTGGAGGGAGTTAAACGTGAGGTGTGTGTGTCATTAAGACTCAGTCTGCACACGGCTCAAACTGACCTGACGAGAACTCTGCTCTGCTTAATATGCTAGACGCTCTTGTCTTCCTTAGACTAAGCAGCCAGACAAAATATGATGCAAGGCAATCGGGCATGCCAGACTGTGATGTTTGAGTTTATTTCCATGTCTGCCACTCTTATCTCCACATCTCCTGCCAGATTCCAGCAGATAGCTGTTAATAACACCAATTTATATGATTAATTATGACTGTCAAAGCTAAAAGAGGTTTCACATCCAGTTATTTAACATGTCTCTCAGAGATCTGAACCTCCCCTCCCCACTCTGTCTATATACAACACCTTTAAAATATTAATGTTGTAGAATCTATGTACTCATTCACCTACCTACAGTCTTGTTCACTAACACTTATTCTTACTGTATGCAGCCACATTCACTAATTTTCAGCTTTAAAGATTTGCATATGCTTGCAAATTAACACCTCTATGAGAAATCTAGTCTGAAATAGTTTTGTGATCAAAGGTGACTGACAGGGTGAAGATCCCAGTGTGATTTGAATTGCACTATTTTTTTTTTTTAAGATAAGGGAGGGATGTTTTATTTACTGCAGTGCTCTTGTCATCCTATAGGTGGCAGTAGAGGTTTTGATGTCAGAGTGTGCACATGCTGAGCTAAGCACTCTCTTCTTTGAGCAAACGCAGTGTGTCTTGACAGCTTGTCATAACTAGTCCATGTTCTTTTAAACACTAAAACAAAAGGCGTCTTTTGACAAGATGGTCACTTTTTTTTCTTACAAGATTGGAACAAAGGCTTCAGATGTCTCCCTGCTAAACTTAGCACAGAGCAGCCAAATCTGGTACTTTTCTCAGACAAATTATTATTATTACCAATTCTCATAGTTACATTAGCAAGGTGAACAAACCTTTAGAATGGTTGCAGTCTTCATCAATTACATGTCTCACATTTCCCCCTCAGATCTTTTAGACCCTAAAACCTCTGTGATCAGTTGAATCCTTAAGGGCTTATTAGCATAAAACATCTTCAATTGAGAGTGCTGACAGAATCACTTTTGACCTGTCATGTCATGATGGATGACGTTATTCTTTGTTTGCACTTTGGGAGACTTCATACATTTGTTTATCTGTCACGAAACTGAAGTCATCTGGTATTCCCCTTTTTGGTTAATGATTAGACTGAGGCCGTTCTACCTCTGTGAACCATTTACGCTTATTGCTCTTGTGTGTGTGTGTGTGTGTGTGTGTGTGTGTGTGTGTTTGCATGCATGCAAATGTAAGTCTGAATGAGCTGAATATGTTGTGAACCAGATTAAGGCTGTCAATCCAAACCTTTTTGAAGCTATGTTCTCCTAATTTCTACACAGAATATACAGTATAGGTCTAATGTCCTGTGTAATGTATGTAATTTAAAAAAGGCAGCAGTGGAAAATTCACCATAAATAATATGGTGATGATGGCATATTTGTATTTGTTTTACAGAATTGTAGCCTTTATTTTTTTTTTAGGATAACACATACAGTTAAGGTCAAAAGTTTACATACACCTTGCAGAATCTGCAAAATGTTAATTATTTTTACCAAAATAAGAGGGATCTTAAAATAAGCATGTTATTTTTTACTTAGTACTGACCTGAGTAAGATATTTCACCTAAAATATGTTTACATATAATCCACAAAAGAAAATAATGCTTGAATTTATAAAAATCACCCTGTTCAAAAGTTTACATACACTTCTTAATTCTTGATTCTTAATACTGTGTTGTTACCTGAATGATCCACAGCTGTTTTTTTTTGTTTTTTGTTTTTTTTCACCAGTCCGAACAGTTAAACTGCCCGCTGTTCTTCAAAAAAACCCTTGAGATCCCACAAATTCTTTAAAAGCCAGGAGTGTAAACTTTTGAACAGAATGAAGATGTGTACTTTTTTTTTTCTCTTATTTTGCCTAAATATCATATTTTCTTTATTTAGTACTGCCCTTCAGAAGCTGCAGAAGATAATGTTTCTCCGGCTCTTAATTCATTTTTTTTTCCTTCTGAAGCATCAGTGACCATTTGAACCTTCTGTAATATTTGCAAATGAGTCCCTCAGTTGTCCTCAGTGTGACAAGGATCTCAAAATCATACGGTCATTCTTGGAAAGGGTTCAAATACACAAAAATGCTGAAAAAACAAAGAATTTGTGGGACCTGAAGGCAGTTTGACTGTTCAGGACAAACAAGGGACTCAACCACCATACAGAAAAACAAAACAATAACAACAACAACAACAAAAAGCTGTGGATCATTCAGGTAACAACACAGTATTAAGAATCAAGTGTATGTAAACTTTTGAACAGGGTCATTTTTATGAATTCAACTATTATTTTTTCTTTTAGACTATATGTTAATGTGAAATATCTTATTCAGGTCAGTACTAAATAAAAAATAACATTAATTTTGTATGATCCCTTTTATTTTGGTAAAATAATTAACAATTTGCAGATGTATGTAAACTTTTGACCTCAACTGTAACTAATTTCTAGGTTTTTACTGTAGCATTTTGACTGTACTTTACTGTCTTTGTTTAATAGTGAGAATGTTCATAGTGTTGTTAGGTACTGTTAAGCTATTAATATGATGAAAAAGTGCCTAAAAAGCACTATAAAATGCTTTTAATGAAAAACAACAGCATACATGTTGGAACAACATCGGGTGAGTAATTCATGACAAAATTTTCATTTTCTCTTCAAAGAAAAAGTGATATGTAATTGTTGAAGCTATTAGCATTAGATTAAGCTTCACTGCTTTGACAAATTATGATTCTAACACATTGCTGACATATGTTTTGCATTGATTTTCTCCATCATTTAATCAATAAGAACTAGCCTTGAGGAAAATAGCTGTATTTCAAAAAACAGGACTTATATTCATCCTCATTAGTATTTAAATAGCTCACACTTTTTAGATTTAGTTTTTGTTGTATATTTCACATAATTAAATGTGCATTTGCCTAAAGCTGATGCATCCAAGGAGTGAGCAGACATCGTGTGGGATTTGACATCAGCTGCTGAGTGCCAGCTTGACCAGTCTTTCTAATTTGAGTGACCCTGTCTACTGTACCTGAACATCTGTGTGAGGTGGCCTGGGACATCTGTGTGATGGACAGACATCTGTGTTTCTGTAAGCATGTGCTAAGCAAATTCTGATACACCAAAAAGATCAGAAGGTGAAATTTAGATGTCAATATGATATAATCGCTTCATCTTTCCAGGGAGAGCAAGAGCCGGAGAAAGTGAGGGAGAGAAAGTAGGCCTATTCTCATCCAGTGGCAGTGCACCTGCATGGCAGGACAGTACGAGGAGCAGGTGCATGGCAGGTGGCCCCACACCTGTCCACACTAAGGTGAGAAGAGAGACAGCTGGCGCCCGGAGTCATTTGATGAGGAGAGTTCAATAACCGCTTGTATAAAAGTCTGTCTTTACAGCTCATAAGCCTCTCGGTGAAGCAGACGCGCACCTCTCCTCGTTCTAGCTAAGTCCCTTAATAATAAAGAGGCTGTCCACCACCTGTGTGCTCCACCAAATATATGAGGTGTTATGTAATTAACATGCTGTGGGAAATCAGGTTTTATAGTAACCTGTAATTTGAAAGGTGGAAGCCTTTAATATGCGGGTTGAATAGAAACATACAAAAGGGGAGAGTCTGATTTCATATTTTCAATAAAGCTTGGCAGTGTAGTCGGTCTGGTCACATTGCAGCTTATTATGGTCTAAAACTTTCTACTTAGACAGGTAGAGATTGTCTGAGTGACATGTCAAGCACTCAACCATAGCTGGCACAGACATTGACAGTACTGTTTAAGGATTTGCCTGACATGTACAGTGTACTGGGGGAAAAAATCTACTTTTTCATTCAGAAATTGCTAGTAAATTTCACAAATAATTACACGGAAATGGCAAGTAACATTAAAATAAAGTACATTTTTAAAGTACAAAAAATTCAATAAATAAAATAGAAAAAATTACAAAAAATAAAATAAGACAAATAAGCAAAAATAGTTTTTCATTAAAAAAATGTGAGTACTATTCACAAGTAGTTACAAAGCAACAGTAAGCAACACCTTGACTTACATGTAAATTTGAAACAGTTTTGTCTTTTAAATATAATGCAGTAGTCTTTATTTTATTTACCAATTAAATTTTTTTCAGTGTACATTTTACATTTACATTATATGTTAATTAGGCTGAAATTAGGTAAATTGTGAAAGCTGGGGTCTACTTAGACAGAAAAAGCTATTTATTTTTTATATTAAAAGTATAAAAACACATAGCAAAACAACAACAAGAACCACAACAAAAAACTGCATTTTCTCTTAAATTTACAACTTAAAAAAATAAAAAGTAAATAAAATAAAAATTCACGTGTCACGTGATCCTTCAGAAATCATTCTAATATGCTGATTTATTATTAGAATTATCAATGTTGGAAACAGTTGTGCTGCCAAATATTTTTTTTCAGGATTCTTTGATGGATAAAAAGTTAAAAAGAACAGCATTTATTCAAAATGTAAATTTTTCTAACAATGTAAATCTATGCTATTACTTTTTATTAATTTAACACATCCTTGGTGAATAAAAGTATTAATTTCTTTCAAAAAAAAAGAAAGAATAAAAATGTACTGACCCCAAACTTTTGAACAGTAGTGTATATTGTTAGAAAACCTTTCTATTTTAAATAAATGCTGTTCTTTTTAACCTTTTATTTGATCAAAAATAAATAAATAAATAAAAAAATAAAAAATTAAGCCGCACAACTGTTTCCAGCACTGATAATAAATCAGCATATTAGAATAAGACTGGAGTAATGATTCTGGAAATTCAACTTTAATTACAGATATAAATGAAATTTTAATGTATGTTAATATAGAAAAGCATTGATTTACATCATAATAATATTTCACAATATTACTTTTTTTCTGTTTTTTTTTTGATCAAATGAAAACAGCCTTGATAAGCATAAGAAACTTCTTTAAAAAACATTAAATGAGAGGGTGTGTCCAAACTTTTGATTGGTAGTGTATATATTATATATGTTAACATATATAATGTACTCTTTTTGCATTTTATGCAAATTGTTATGTAACATGACATCTGGTCTACTTAGACAGGAAAGAATAGTACAAAAAGAGAATAATAGAATTAAAAGTACAAGAAAATAGAATGCATCTAAAAAAATAAATAAATAAATAAATTTTTCCATTCAGAAATTGTTAAATGTTAAATTCATTACAAGAAATGGCAAGTAACACTGAATTAAATATGAAATTTTAAAGTAGAAAAAGGATTTTCTTATAAAACATACTCCAATAAGTTTACAAATTTAAAATGTAATTAATTAAATCAATTTACATTTGTGTTGTATGTAAATTTGGCTGAAATTAGGCAACATGTGACATCCAGTGTTTACTTAGAAAGGAAAGAATAGTAAAACAGAGGATGATATAGAATTAGGGAAAAAAATAAATAAATACTTAGTAAACAACACATTGAATTAAATACAAATTAAAGTAGAAACAGTATTTTCTTGTAAAATACACTGCAGTAATCTTTATTTTATTTACCAATAATTTGTACATTATATGTTAATTAGACTGAAATTTGGTAACTTGTGACATCTAGGGTCTACTTAGACAGGAAGGAACAATAAGAAAGAGACAATAATATAGATTTAAAAGAGTAAGAAAATAAAATGCATAAAATAACACAATAAGTAACAGTAAAAACCTATTAAAGAGAGAAGATGGTCTCAAACTACATTTTTGAATGTCTTTAAAGTACCTGATGTCATCAACCTCACAAATTTTGGCAGAATGATTTAAAAACCTGCGTAAAGTAGGCCAGTCCGATTGGTGCGTGTTATTTTGAGACAGCCATTGCCATTTTTATGTGCAATATGCCTCAGACAGTCGATGAGCGGTCAGTGGGCGGGCCGGCTCGATCACTCTCTTGCTGTGTCCTTCTCTCAGACATGTCTGTCCATGGCTCAATTTTCCATTTTTACTTATGATGTGTAGTGAGACTGACCCCTGACAGGACAGGGTCACACAGCAATGCTCGCGCAGCGGGGGTCTAAGACATTTACAACCAGTTGTCATGGCAGCAGTATGGAATGTTGGGAGTGACAGGTCTGGCGAGTACAGTCTGGATACCGGCCTAAACCAACTGTGAAGAGTCTGGAGATTTGTGGTGTATGTTAAATGTGTTGTGTGTTTCCCTGTGGGTCAGTTTAGTATGTTTTTCTTGCTACACAGTACTTTTTTCTTTTATTCAGCATCCTTAAGGTATTCAGCTACACAAATAAACCTAGAAACACAATTTCAGTTGTTGAATATTAGTTTGCTTTGATCTTATTTCAAACAAAAGCATGTTGAAATCAGATCAGGTCATTAAATATTAAGTATATGGGTCTAATGTTTTGTACTAATTATCGAATAAGGTAATTTAATATTGCATGAATTTCCAGTGTGAATTATTTTAGTAATACTATTGAAATACTATTGCAATCAAGAGGGCTTGCTTGTTTGTTTCTAATATAAAAAGTTTGGTATTTAGCAAACGTAGAAGCCCTTTCACACCAAAAAGTTGAATAAACCTAAGGCTGAATGAAAAGTAAATTCACGTCTGTACAGTAGAACTAAAAGGAAGTCCAACACTGACCTCCAATGAAGCGCAAATGTAAATCTAAATGTAATTTATTTTATTTTTTTAAATCACTTTTTTTTTACTGCCGTTCTCAGAGCCATCAAAATAAAAGTCCCGCCTCAAACACGTTGGTCAAAGAGAAAAACATATTGGCTGATGCTGATTGGAAAAATCCTGAATATATCGACCGATATCGGCCTTGGCATATGGACTATTTTAACAACGTCCTTACTACCTCTTCTGGAAGCACGTCACTCCGGGAATATAGAAAATGGACAAAGAGGCGGGATGTGGGTGGAGCTAAGATGTCTGTGTTTTTAAATTTATTAAAATAATCCTGATAAAGTAACACCCTAAGAAAAAACAAATGCAATAACACTGCTGAGATGCCAAGTTCAACTGCTGGAATAAGTTGAGGTAATGTGAAGGCTGCTTGACACCTGTCACTCAAGTGGCCACTCCCTTAATTATGCAGAAATTTAATGCTTAATATAATTTAAACGGGTGAGTTAGAAAATAATTTACCCCCCTCAGAGTTGTCATGAAGGGCAAAACTAGCCGTAAAAACCAAAACCACTTTTTGTACCAGGCTGTAAACATGTTTTTATCTGTTATAAAGTTGAACATTTTAACACAAGAGTCTATGGGGATTTGCTCCCTTTTGCAGCCAGCCTCAAGCGGCCAGCCAATGAACTGCAGCTTCAGTCACTTCTGTATTGTTTCAAGAGTAAGAGCGGGATGTTGCCGCTTGGTCACTCCCCGGATATTCGAATTCTGAACAGCTACAATAATAAAGCAGCCTAATAAAAAAATATGTGCCTGTACCAACGTAATAAAAATGTGTCATGTATTGAACGTGTGTTTTAGCGCCACTCTCTGGACATTTCACTTTGAAGGTACGTAATTACGGTGTTGAAATGTATATTGAGGCACATATTTTCATGAGCCTGGGTTGTAATATTGTTTCTTCTACTTGCAGTTGTACAGCACATGGTTTTCAAATAATTTCTCGGATTCAGAGTTTCAGTCACTACTGTCTCGGTTTGACACTATTGTTCTCTTTCCTGAGTCTTGCTCTTTTTCCTGTTTATATTCCAGCACACTGTAGCTTGTTAGTCTGGGCAGCAGGCAGAGATGAGGTCTTCCAGTTTGAGGTGGATGAAGGTGGCGTTCCTTAGCAGTGGCTGTCTGTCTGTTAAAAGGAGTCCCCTGCTTCGCTCTGCAGTGACCCCGACTGTAATGATACATCTGTAAAGACACACGCACACACACACACACACACACACACACACACACACACATACACACAGCTAGCAACACAAGGAAATTACCCTACGGCATGTAGCCAACACATCCGTTGGAAGATGATCCAGACTGGCTGTATATTTACATCAGTAAGACATTCCAATTACGTTCTCTTTAGGAATCCTAGTTTTCCAACCTTTTTTTTTTCAAGGCTGTGTCCTGCTTAGCTTTGTCCACCTTGTGCCTAGTGAGTCCCCACAGTTTTGGTGATGAATCACTCCTGGACAACAAGTCTTCAATAGAAGTAGGCTGGTATTGTGTTGAGGCACTCTGCCATGGATCTTGTTATAATAGAGCTGAGAGTGCATCCTGCAAAAGCAAATGTCAATGCCACTCCCTAGGGCTGTGCACAATAGCCTCCTGTTTTTCTCTACCGTGATGCCTCAGCGACAACCGGCATACACAAAGCCACATGTAACTCCGCATGCTGTTATTGTCAGGGTTTCCATGGCAACATCCGAAAGGGACATTGAATGAAATCCCATTTAGTCGTGTAACTCTCACCTGTGGGGTTGGGGACAGTGGTGAAGTGTGGAATGGGTAGAAGAAGTGTGGAAGTGTAATCAAAGGATGTTTTTTGCGCCCGAGGTGGTCCGGCGTCGAGCGCCGAGCACATCTGATGCTCTTTAACCCAGGTTTGCTCTATGAAGGCTGGATTAGTGTGTTTACGTTTGACTGTAAGTGAAGAAAGTAGTTGGGATGAAATATTTATCAAGGAACGAATCACACCGTTGGGCCCGTGAGAGTCACCGCCAGTGACACTTCACTTCAAACATGTATGTATACGTTCACAGGTTTTCCCCTCACAGATTCTCATTGACCCAAAAGCCCATTCAACCTTCTGAGGCCATGCCTTGGGTCAGAAAGGGTGTTAAGTATAGATGAGATGAGGCGCGCAACATCGAGTACAGACCCATCTTCACAAATGGAAACTTAAACTTCAAACAGACGTCATATATATAACATTTCAAAGGGAATTTTTATAAAAGCCCATCAGCCATATGACAGGTTTTCTGAGGACTCATGTGTTGTGACAGGCCTTAACACCCTCTGGCAGAGCTCTGATTGGTTGAATGACTGAAGCATAGTATTTTATGTCTTAATGGGCCTAGTGTTGCTCCTCTACCTCTGTCTGCTTGTGGCTAAGAATTTAAGCTCGCTGAACCGTAAGTCAATCCATAAAGTGGCCATATGTCAGGTATATATATATATATATATATATATGTTCTTTGACTCATGCTTTTACACAATGCTTTATGATGTCTGGATAAATCAATTGTTTACATTGAAAGCTTTAGATTATGACTGATTGACATTCACAATGTCTTAATTCAGTATTCACTTTCGATTCAAAACCTTAATGCGAACCAGAATGCAGAATCAGAGTCAGAATTCAAATGCAGAATCTGAATCTGAAATCTGAGTCTTAATTCAATTGACTCAAATTGAATTAAGTTTAAATTAAAAGGCCCTGTTTACAGTGGTTTTGTTTTAAAACATAACTTTTGCTATGGTTACACCTTCCATTTAAACTACTCCAGCGTTTTCGACCCTTGACAACTGAGTCTTTTGAAAACGCTGCAGACTCCATTTTAGTTTGCAAACTCTGGGGTTGCGTTTAAGTGTAAACGGACCAAAACTGAGACTTTCGAAAGCGATGGTGTGGCTGCCCACATTCGCTTTTTGTATATTTTTTATAGGTAGATGCCCCATTTGACCACTCCAAGCACATAGACACATCCACCACCTAAACAATAGGGTATCATAATGCATGATATGCATTTTTGGTTTTGTAATGTGGACGGAGATCATTTCTGAAATGCAGTGAAAAACGGCTGTGTAGATGAGGATCATTTTCAGAAATTGAATGCAGAATGTTTTTGAGTCAGAATTTAAATGCAGAATCTGAATGGCTCAAGCCACTGCATGCCACTGATCTGACCGATATCTTATTAATAAAAATCTGTCAATCACTAAGTAATATCGAATTGTTCTATCAAATCTGTTTTGTTTTGTTTTTAAAGAAAGATGCAATTGTATCACTGTTGATAGTGACATCTTTGCTTTTATGTGAGTGTGTGCAGAATTTAACTTGTGAAATAACTTGGTTATATTTATTCTATTTCAGAAGAGTAGGCAGCACTGTGTTGCAGGCCGATTTAGAGCGTTCAATTCAGATTTGCATCGTGTTGGAGGAGAACAGGGAGAGAGGGACCAAAATTGTAGGAGAGGTACGAGTCACTGTCAATCATGCATGAAAAAACACCCACCGAGTCATCGGCTTGGTTGCCCGCGGCAGCAATGTGTTTACAATGCTGACTGTACAGAGATGGGGAGTGGAGGCTTATGGGGGAGCAGCAACTGTATCACCCCCAACAGCACCAAGGTAAAGCCAGAGCTGCATTAAAGCTCCTTTTATCCTCTCCTCCGCACAGCCCTGTATCCTCACACCGCATTTCCTGCAAAACACTGACCATCTCTGGATTTTCTATTTATATTCAGACTAATGTGGACAACATGTTTCACTCATGTGATATTTTATTGAGAGATCTGACCTGCTTTTCAACTCAGGAAGAAGTTTCTTTCTATAGCTGGGATGACGTTAGCACGCTACGATCCAGGAATTTAAAAATAAAAGTCTATAAATTAATTCAAAGACAGTGGCTTTGCCAAAGCACACAGAGCAGATGTCAAATGGAGGTTTTTCCCATAACAGATTCATTGTTGTGTACCATGCTGGCCTGAAAAGAGTCTCCTTTTGGATAGTGAAGCAGTTCTGCTTCAGGACTTTAATTTCTATGTATTAAAGTTACAAAAGTGATTTAGTCAAGAGCAGTGAGAGATTTTCTCTCTTTTGTTGTTTGATTAACATGAATGACAGCAGCTGCTATTAGACTGCTGTCATTTTAAAAGCTGCCCGGATTCAATATACTGTTACACGTTTTCTTTCTCAGCTCTTTGCTTTCACTTAAAGGAATAGTTCACCCAAAAATGAAAATTTCACCATGATTTACTTACCCTCAAGCCATCCTAGGTGTATATGACTTTCTCCTTCCAGGCGAACACAGTCAGAGTTTTTTTTTTTTAATTATCCTGACTCTTCCAAGCTTTATAATGGTGGTGGATAGTGGCTGTTTTTTTGAATCTCCAAAAAGCACATATATTCGTTGTAAAAAAAAAACAAACTAACCCATATGCCTCCGGGGGGTTAACACATGTCTTCTGAAGCGAATCCATTGAATTTTATAACAAAAATATTTCTATTTTTAAAATATAAACATCAAGTCATTGACTTCCGGCAATGCCGTATGCATGTTCGCGTTAGTCGAGATCCAGCTTCTTTGTTGACCTCTGACTCGATGACGTAAGCCGCATTCGTAGTGTAAGCTCTGGTGAGAATAAACAAACAGGGATAGAGCAATACTAAATGTCGGTAATGAATTAAAAGTCGAAAATGAGAAGTAAAAAAATGTCAGTGGATTTCACTATAAGAGAAGAAGAGCTTAAGTTTTTTTGCACAGCCTTATTTTGAACCGGAGTAACGTTACACCGACCGGGAACTTGTGAACGTGCATACGGTCGTTACCGGAGGTTAGTAGTTTGAGTTTATAATTTTAAAAATATAAATATTTTTGTTATAAAAACCCATGGATCCGCTTCAGAAAACATGGTTAGTTTTACGATGGATATATGCGCTTTTTGGAGCTTCAAAATATCAGCAACTATCCACCACCTATACACCTAGGATTTCTTGAGGGTGAGTAAATCATAAGGGAAATTTTCATTTTTGGGTGAACTATTCCTTTAAGTTCTAAATTACTGTTTACACGGATACTTGCAAAGATGGCATTTTGACACATACAAGTGTGTGTATGTAACCATTTAAGTCCTATCAAGTGGCAAAAATAACTAGAAAACTAGAAACAGTCTTTCAGACAGTGTGTGCATATAGCAAAATGAGTTCTCTTTCGCTGCTTATTGTGTTTTAACGGCTTAAATCGCTGTTTTTTAAACCGCAATGTACAAAAATGTGTGCAAATGTTACATTTTCGTGAACATGTAGCACAGCATTGTCCAAAATATCTACTTGTGGGACATAAATTAGCTGCAATCTGGTGGCGATTAGATTAATTTAGTCTGCTGCATTTATGCGGCGTGTCGAAGGCCCCCCAGAGAGAGTAGCGAGGGACCGCCACACCAGACCATACCACACTTCACAGCCATGCCATCTTCCCCCTCTCTGAGGGATAATTTACAGACAAACAGTGTAATTTCAGATCTCAAACCGTGCCAGTTCTCACTGGGAATTGAGAAGTTTAGCGTTCCAGCTTTCTGATGCTACAGACAAGGAGGAAAATGAGGATGGGTCTACCGTAGGGAACTCTGGGTAGCCTGTTTGAAATCTGACATGTTGATTTCAATGTAGGGTAGCACTGTTTGCTTGAGAGGGGATGTGTGTTGGGTTAATTAAACTTTCTTTGAGCCTAGATGACAGCGATGTCAGCTCTTAAGTAAATGGTTCCATGTTTTTATATTTCATGTGGGCAATCACAGCTTTGTTCTTCTGTTGAGTATGAAGGTATGAAGTTTACAACGTTTTCTGGTGACAACAATGTCAGGAAAGGGCATGGTTTTAGTCTGTGCAGGCCACCTCTTACACCTCCACACCCCGACAAGCCACGCTGACCTTGTCACCTGATCCAGGACATGTTTTGAAAGCAGAAACCTTTATGAACGTCCTCAGTGTTGCTGTGAGGGAAACGGTTATGACAGCAACATCAGCTCAGACAAACTCACTGACCTCCATCTCCCTGTTTTCCTCCCTCCCTCTAGATCTGTGCATTTCACTAAGAGCAAAAATAAACAAGCAGTGTGAGGACAGATGAGCAGGGGTCTAAGAGGAGAGGTTAGGAGACAGGAGGAGATGAGACAAATTGAGATGAGACATAACAAGAATAGATGAGAGAAGATGAGAGACAAAAAGAAAATAGAAGGGATGAGAAAAGACAAGGAGAAACGAGACTAGAGAGGCGAGAAGAGATAAAAGTGAGATTAGACTAGAAGTATGCAGTATGGGAAAATGATAGAAGAGAAAATACAATGATATGAGACAAGAAATGATTTATAAAGATTAAGATGAGATGACATGACATGACGAGAAAAGATTGGACAAATTGAGATGAAAAGATAAAGATCTAGAAAAGATGAGTCAAATCAAGAAGAGTACAAAAGAAATGAGAAGTAGGCAATTTGAGATGAAATAAGAAGTGATAAAAAATTATATGAGAGAAAGTGAGAAGAGACAAGAGATAAAAAAAAAAAAAATCCTGAATTTACTCTTCTCTATATGGCATCCAAGATGTTCATGTCTTTCTTTCTTCAGTCAAAAAGAAATTAAGGTTTTTAAGGAAAACATACATATTTTTCGACATATAGCGGACTTCAATGGGGATCAACGGGTTGAAGGTCCAAATTGCAGTTTCAGTGCAGCTTCAAAGGGCTCTACGTGATCCCAGCCGAGGAATAAGGGTCTTATGTAGTGAAACGATCAGCCATTTTCTAAAAATACAAAACATTTTTGAAAAATTTTGAATAGTATATAAATTTGTTTTAAGAAACTTTTTTTTTAGACAATGACCAATCATTTTGCAAGATAAGACCTTTATTCCTCGCCTGGGCTGCACTGAAACTGCAATTTAGACCTTCAACCTGCTGATTCCCTACTGAGTCCACTATAAGAAGAAAAATCCTGGAATGTTTTCCTCAAAAACCTTAATTTCTTTTCAACTGAAGAAAGAAAGACATTAAAATCTTAATGACATAGGGGACACTAAATTATCAGGAAATTCAAATTCAGGAGTGAGCTAATCCTCTAAGATGAGTCAAACTGAGAAGAAAAGAGAGTGAGATGCAAACTGAGAAGAGGACAGTAGAGAGTGAAATGAGATCAAATGAGCAGAAAGTAGATAAACTGAGATGAGATGAGGCAAAAACTGAGAAGAGAAGACAAGACAAGAGAAGAGAAGTGTACTGAGGTAGGGAAGTGTTGTTTTGGAGTGAGCCTGCTGTTCTCCAGGAAGCGCTGAGTATTGGTATGCCTTTCTCTTTCCCTCTGGCTCTTACAGCTGTTTCCTCCCATCAGCCCCTGCAGGAGGCCACAACACCACACCGATCTGTATTACACGGCCTCCAGCCCTGGCTGCCACAATACAGCTCATTTTCATCCCAGCGTGTGCCGTTTTCACAGACAAACTCATGCTTGCGCACACACATACACACACAAACACACAATCCACATTATTCAGAAAGGAAAATGCTGTCATTCCTCTAAAGTGAGGTAAGCTGTAAAAGTGGGATCCAGCCAGAAGGTAAACATCTCAGTCTTGGATCAGTATGAGTGGAGGTTTACCATGACCCTTGGACTGGAATGAAACTGTAGAGTCCTGCAGTTTTAAATGGATAATAAATGTTGTGAAATGACACACAGAACATACATTTTTCATTAGTTCTTTCTAATGCAGTTGTCATTACTATAGATTTTTCTATACCTTAATAACGCAAGTAGCTATTAAAGGGCACATCGTTTGCAAAATTCACTTTTACCTCGTTTGCTTATAAATGTGTCTTAGCAGTGTGTGGACACAACCACCCTACTTTGATAAAAATCCATTCACTCCTTTTTTTGAATCTCCAAAAACCTACACGATCTTAATTATCAAGCTGTTTTGATTTTTTGAGCAGTATGATGTCATATTGCTCAAGCCCCGCCCACAACCACTGACCAGCTGTTTTGTATTAGCATATTTACGCGCTCAGCCAGTTGTAAGTTGTCGGCCATTTTCTCCACACTCGAGCAAATGTGACTTCAATGTCTAGTAAGAGTCTTCATTTTCTCCCGACATTAGAGCCAATGAGAACATTGTGGATTTGTTTTTGTGTTTAATGGTATCACGCCACCAAATAAACAAATAAAGAAGAGAGGGGTGGAGTTAGCAGTAGCTTATTATCATTTAAAGAAAAAGGTCGCTGTGAACAAAGCTGTTTTTAGTAAAAGGGTGTTGTTTTACAAATGTTAAGGAATTTTAACCAAAGTATGTTACAGACATTTCATTAAGACCCTAAATAATCACACAACTTGTTGAAAATAGCCATCCGATGTCCCCTTTAAACTTGATGTGACTCATCCTGCATTGTTTCTGGTACTGACATAAAGTGATCAAACTTAAAGGTGCATTTAATAGTTCTTTAGCTAGTGTTAGCATTGCTAACCATACCAGTGCTGTTAGATGCTGCATTGCCATCATTTCTTTGTTCTTTAGCCATACAGGTATTGATTCTCACATTGTCTCCACTGGCAAAGCACAATTCAGGACCACTATCGTCAAAGATAACTAACAATTAGCATGTATTTTAGGTTGGGGGTATGGTTCTGTTCTGGGCAAACACTCCCTGACCATCCATGCAGCCTAGCATGGATAGGAGCTGGGATAGCATGAATAACCCCCTAGGGTAAACAGAACAGAACCAACATTAATGATTAATGTAGCAGATATCATTAATGTCGTAAGTGATTATTTTATGCAACAACAATTCAGTGGTCTGACTCAACAAGAAATATCTAATACCAAGTTCTTACTGGACGAGAGGAGGAGTTGGGGATGGAGGTGGGTGATTAGCTCCTGAGCAAAGCTGCTGAATAATGACTGAATGGACCTTATAAAGGAAATTATGATTGGTGTCATATTCCTATAGGTACACGTGGATCAGCTGATCGTCAGCTGATGCGAGCTTGACTAACATGACCTGCCAGAACTAACGCTGCGCTCCATTAATAAGTGTGTTCTTCGGTCTAATTTTCATTTGTCGCATCACCAAACAACTTAACACTATGCAGGGCTCGCAAAATTTCTAAATCTTTGGTAGCCTTTCGGGCAGGTACTCTTTAGATTTTGGTAGCCCGAAAATAATTTAACTAGCCCAAAAAAAAAAAAACCCTTTTTTTTTTAAAAATATAGAAAAACAGATAAGAGTCTAAATGTCAATCAAAAATATTTTCAATACACAATATCAACAAATATCAAAGAAGGAATTTTATATCACTATTTACAGGGTCTGCAGAATTTTTAAATATCAGTTTAAGGCAATTTATGACCCTTTTTATAAACTGCACAAGTAAAATGAACAGTATGAGGGTTGGACAATGTATGGTGGCATATTGAGCCATGAAATTATGATTTACAGTTCAGATACAGGTTTTCACAAAAAGCAAATACGTTATACAACAGCATTTTATACCATATTACTGTCTTAATTGTTTAGATTTTTAGAAGGCACATTAACTTCTTTCACATTTACAACTCTGTGTGTTTGCTGCATGGGTCGATATTTGCAATAATCGGACCAAAAATGATTGGAAATGCAAATTCATTCTCTGCCACGAGTTGGCGCTTTAGGAGTGCTGAAATATTACGGTTTCCATAGAAACGGCTATACACAAAGCAGCACCGCGCTCATTAACGCTGTTTTATCAGGCATTATAGGTAAGATGAAATGACAATGCAAAGGACACGTTTCTAAAGACAGTCGTTTCCCTTTAGATACATCAATATAAAGACATCCGTGCCGCGTCTTGACTTCGAAACGGGCAGCGCGTGACATCATTGCCTTCTGAAGTTAAATCCAGCCCTATCGCGATTCTATCTTTCCGTCCCCAACTGTGAGACCTCTTAAAATTATGATTAAAAGACTTTTCTTATACTATTTAACGTATAGAAAACTTTGTATGGCCTTCAATTTTATACAACTAAATTGAGGAGTATTTAAGGGCCTGCAGGAGCCCTTTACTTTAACATAGCCCGTCGGGCAGGGCAGTGAAACATTTTGGTAGCCCGACTGGAAAACACAATAGCCCCGGGACGTCGGGTTAGCGATTTTGCGGGCCCTGCTATGCTACTAGTGCACTCCAGAAGCGGCAGCCAAAATGTGTG
Source organism: Cirrhinus molitorella (assembly GCA_033026305.1). Lineage (NCBI taxonomy): Eukaryota > Metazoa > Chordata > Actinopteri > Cypriniformes > Cyprinidae > Cirrhinus > Cirrhinus molitorella. The sequence continues at coordinate 12,587,590 of CM065131.1, forward strand.
AGGATTCTTCCACCATGTGAGTACAGATTTCATCTCATGTGAGTGTACACTATTTGGATGACTCTTTGCAACAACAAACTACTTCTAGTATTTTCACCTAGCATGTAATAAAATGAGAGAAAAAATCTAATGTTTTTGACTTGGGAACAGAAAGAACCACTTAGCAACTTCCTTTGTAATTTCCTAGCAACCATCTAGCACACCCTAGAAAATGTACAGTTTTAAAAACATTTAAAACACATTAAAGGGATAGTTCACTCAAAAAATGAAAATTGCATCAATTTACTTATTCTCATGTCGTTCCAAACCTGAATGGCTTTATTTTTTTTCTGTGAAACACAGATGTTTTGACGCCTTTGTCTACACACTGAAAGTCAGTGAGATTCAGTTTCTGACCACATAGACTTTCTTTGTACAAAAACATCCTTCAAAATATCTTCTGCAGAATGTAGTGTTCTGCAGAACATGACATGAGGTTGAGTAAGTGATTTTTGGTTGAACTACCTTTAACATGAACCTAGTGAAGTAAAATTTGACAGATACTTTGTATCATCACCTCATATCTGAAACACTTTCTAAACTTTTTTTTTTTCAGAGGGGAATGGTTTGCCATGTTCAAGAGCTCAGCAAGCATGTTCAAAACAGCAGCTGACAGCTTTAAAAGCTGAGCAGCAGACTTATTCATGTGAACAATAAGACAGTTATCTCAGCTCTCCTTCTTCCTTTTCAAAAAACATAGAAACACTGATCTCTTGTGAGCCTTCTGGGCTTTCCAGCACAGCTTTAATTACTGTCTGCTTCTGTGGTACAGACCGTCCGTGCGAGTGTGTGTTTGTACCTGTGCACGTGGTTGTAAGGGAGGAAGGATGTTTGATCAGTCTAGTGAGGTTGTCTTGACTTGTGTGACTTGCTCTAGTTTTGATCCTTCTTCTGTATCGTGCTTTTTCCCCTCCTGTAACCTTTTGCTGCAACACTACAACAAAGCAGAACCTCCCCTGATGTGTCAAGGCCTGTTTTTCATGTCACTGCGCTCTGGACCTAGTCATTACCCTCTCGATTCCCCAACCCACCATCCCACAATGCCTTCCACATCGAGGTTTCAGGCTGCTGTCTTTCTATGGTGTGGGGGTTGAGTCACTTTATGTGTTTCTGTAATAATTTTGGCTTTGGCTTACTGTAAATGCCCCAGGAGAAAGATCTCTGCTTTGAGGTCATGCCCATTGAGATACTAGATGACTCTAAGATTAGCCCTGCTGATTTCCTCATGTGAGATGCGTGGCTAATTGTCACCACTGTGCATTTGGCTTCACTTAAAGGGAATTTCAGAGAGTGACTGCTCCTCATCAAAGTGCCATTGTTTCAGTGTATGATAGATATAGAGAATGACACACACAGAGTTTGTCACACATGACAATCAAATCCAGATACCATGAACTGACTTAAACAGTCTACTTTAGTGGAAGCCTTTTTAAACTGCAGCTTCCACAACTACAAGCTAGCCATTATGTACAGTAGTTAAAGGGATAATTCACCCAGAAATTAAAATTCTGTCATCCTTTACTGACCCTCAAGTTGTTGCAAACTTCTATGAGTCTCTTTCTTTCTGTTGAGCTCATAAAAAAAAGTTTTACACAACAAAATTAAGTACTTAAAAAAACAACAACAAAAAAAGTTAAGTATTCATAAAATGAAGTATTCTCACATGAAATTAAAAGTCATATCAATGATCTAATATAAGCCACATTATTACATGGAATCGGTTGCCTTAATGGGGTTGCCATTTTGGCTACATTCACACTGCGAGCCTTACTGCTCAATTTCTCAAATCTGATTTTTTTCTATGGCTGTTCACATTTTTGTTTTTAATGTGAAAAATATCAAATATCACGTTAGGGGGGTCGCTTCAACCCACAGAGTTGCAACAGTGAAAAAGTAGTGCAGTTCCACGGGAAAACTGTGGACTTGGCAACACTTGTGCAGCACGCCATCATACGGAAGTATTATGCATTTATTTTAGGATTGTCAGTTTAATGTGTTAACTAGTTAATAAATGAATTAGTTATTAAAAATAATGTGATTAAAATATTTTAACGCAGTTAACAAGCTGGTCCCGCCCCCAGACATGCGCGTCATCTTATATTTCGTATAGTTGACTGCTGACAAATATGATACAGGGTAACAACTCCATAAATGCACTTATGCCCTAAAATTCAAGATATTGGAGCAAAAAAAAAAAAAAAATGCCCCTGTATGTATTTTATGTCATATATTTATATATATCATACGAGTGCTCATTTTGTCCCGATCTATCACAAGTTTAAATGTGATTTTATACAACAGCACAGTAAATAAGAAGTTGATATTGTGTTATATTTTAAACACAGCATTATGTGTTTTTGCTCAGTTTTGCTGAGAACATACTGTATGAAGCCATAGCAGAATTGTCGCTCGTCTCTGAGCAACACAGCTGTGTTTAGTTTCTGAATAAGTCTGCGTTTTGAAAGAATCACGCGATCATTGACTGCAGAAGCCAGCAAAATTATGTACGGGCAATATGAAAAATAAAGACACTCATGTTTTGCATCTATATAGACTTGTTCTGACACATCACTGTACTTCCACAGACTAACTTTCACAGCTGTCTTGATAACGTTAAAAATGTAAAATCCTTGAGTCCACTCCCATGAGCACAGAGTCATAGCGAATGTTTATCAACAGTGAAAAAATTGTCCAATTCTGCGGGAAAACTGTGGACTTGACAAAACTTGTGCAGCGTGCCATCATACAGAAATAAACACAGAAGACATAAGTGATTATGCATTTATTTGTCTGCTGCAGAAGTCATCGAAATGTTGTGCAGCAGTATGAAAAGTCAAATCAAAGATTTGCCCAACGTTATTAAGAGAGTTGCGAAAGATAGTCAGAGAAAGTACAGTGATGTGCCAGAACTCGTATTATAGTAATAACTCTATATACATCCAAAACATGAATTCCAATATGATAGTGGTCACATTGCAAAAAATCTGACCTGTATCAAATTTAGTACAACATATAGAAGTGGCACAAATCGGAATTGAAAAGATCAGATTCCATGTGGTTGGTGCTGTTCATACTGTCATGAGAAAAACAGAAATTCTGATTTGGGCCACATTTGCATGCCTGCAGTATGAACGTAGCCTTTGAGATCACATGACCAGGCAACCACTACTCACTACATCTGGGTTACCTTCCTATTATTTGTTTGAAAAGAGAATTTCTGAAATTGCATTCGTAATTGAAAATTTTGCTGTTGGGTGACTACATCCATGGCACTTAGGTGTCAGTATAGGCTCATGACTATCTGCCTAATTTTTATGGTAAGAGCAGATGCTGCCGTATTCATCTTGAATGTGCAAGACTTCTAGCTTTCTGTTATTTTAGCTGTTTAAAAATAGCTGTCATGATGATATGTTGTTATGTTTGCTGGTATTTGTTAGCATTTTTTTTTTTTTAATTTAATTTATTATCATACTCATAAACACACTGTTTTGAAGCACAAATAGTTTTAACATTCACTGCACAAACTCTTAATTCTTCTTTTAGTTGTTCACCTATAGTGGCTAATGAAAGGCTAATGAATGAAGTCTCACACATTCACAGAAAAAAGGGAAAATAAATTCTGTCATTAATTACTCATCCACGTGTTGTTCCAAACCTGTAATATCTTTGTTTATCTTCGAAACACAAATTAAAATATTTCTGATGAAATCCAAGAGCTTTCTGGATGCAACTGACATGTTCAAGACCCAGAAAGGTAGTAAGGAAATTGTTAAAATAGTCCATGTGACATCAGTGGCTTAACCATAGTTTTACGAAGCTACAAGAATACAAAAATAACATCTTTACTCAACAGTTACTTCAGAATTCCACACATGTTCATGACGCATAAGTGTAGAGCTGTTAACTGAGGACACAATCCCTTCAAATAACTGTGCACCTTTAATTCTGCACTCAGAACAGAATTCACCTGGTTATTTTGTTTAATTAAATTGAGCACAAAATGCAACTAATAAAACACTTTAAATTTGCGGTACATTATATCCAGGTCAGTAGGTGTCAGTATAAGCTCATGATGACTACTATAATGACCAGTGTTGGGGCTAACGCATTACAAGTAATGCAAATTATGTAATCAGATTACTTTTTTCAAGTAACTAGTAAAGTAATGCATTACTTTTTAATTTACAAGAAAATATCCAAGTTGCTTTTTCCAAAAAGTAATGCCAGATACTTTTTGTTTCCTTTATGTATTTAATCCCATTTTATTAACCAATGTCTTTGCTGCCGACCTCTGTTGATCCAATTCAACCATACTAATAAGCAAAACTTACTTTAGATTAACTAACATTTGTGCTTCATTCTTCTCATTGCTGAAGATGTTGAACTTCCTGTTTTACAGTTCTACTGTACAGACGTGAATTTACTTTTCCTTCAGCCTTAGGCTTATTCATTTCACTTTTTGGCGTAAAAGGGCTTCTACATTTGCAACTTTTTATATTAAAAACAAACAAGCAAGCCCTGCCTAGATTTAAAAAAAAAAAACTACGTAAAACTAAGTACTGTAATTAGTTACTTTTTAAGGAAGTAACACAATATTGTAATGCATTACTTTTAAAAGTAGCTTTCCCCTACACTGATAATGACCAGTGCAAAATAAAAGAAATATGCACTTTTAATTCCGCAATCAGAGCAAAATGTATATTTTATTTGATTAAATTGAACAAAATGTACACAAAATACAACAAGGCGAGAATAGACATTAACTAAAGAAAAGAAAAAACCTCACCTGTCTGTAAAGCTCTTTGACTCTTTGACATGCTACACCGCTACTTGCTGAAAAAAAGGTTTGTTATTAAAAAAGCTACACTATTATTAAAACAGCTAAGCTGCTGTCACGATAATGAAAAATGTACTCAGTAGCATCGCCGCTTTTAGTACTTTTAGTCAAGGTCCGCCTTCAGCTGTCTCTCTTTCCCTCTTTTTTGTTTTCCTCTCATATGTATTTTGGTCTTTTCTGTCTTCCTTTGTATTTATATCCTGGTCTTAGGATTCTCAAGGTCTGACTAATATTAATCATTTTAATTGTCACTTCAGCTTCCTTCGCACAAATAGTAGATGCTCAAGACGAGCCATTTCTGCATCTAACAACCCCATTATATTCTGGGATAAAGGATAGCTGTAGGCAAAGAATATCTTGGAAGCATAACTCACTCTGTCTGAGAAGACAGACAGCGGCTGGTGCCAGACTCCCAGCCTCTCGCTCTCTTTACGTCTGTTACCCCCAGAGAAAGCGGCTCGGTCCCATTGATAACTCCAGTGAGACCTGTACCAGTAGCTATTAATTTATATTAGCTCAAATATAGTGCTTCTGATTTTCCTATCCATCTCCCTGGTCCTCTCCGTGCATCTGTGCCTCTTGGATTAATGACTGTTTTCTTTGGACGCAACGTATTTCACCCTCTATATTTGCTGAATATGACGTGACAAATGCCAGAAATGGGAACGACGTTCTTGCGTTTGACATTTGAATGGAAAATCTCAGCTTAAGCCAGCAGCTTTATAGCGCCATAGACAAGAGCTGCATGAAAATATAAACAGGATACCGGTGCAACCTTAAATGACATTATGTATGAATGTGATGTAACGAGACATGTTATTGCTGCAACACTGTTTATCTGGCCTACTTTCTATTCTGCCCACGCTCTGCTACTGTTTGTTATCCTCAGGTCTGAAGTTTACAAAAAAGGATAAATTCCTACAGCGTAAACAGTTAAATAGGTAAAGTCTGAAATGATGTGAGGTTTGTCATATAACGGATGTCGTGTAGCTTTAGGGTGCTGTATTGTATTGTCAGCTGATTCAGACTGATTGCACTCTGTACCTCTGTTACCTTCCGTCATGTTAACCCTTATAGAGGCGAAGGAACTGTTTGTTTTAAAACTCGCAAAGCTTTCAGATAGCGTGTACATTTTTGAGGACTTGATAAAAAGGCTACTAAGGGTTGGGGCCTACAGTACACTACGTGCTACTAGCAAAAGTAGCTAATGCACTGATGTTACTTTGGGGTTAAAGCAATATTTGAGTGTTGTTAGTGGTGTGTATGTTAGGGTGCAAAAAAATGAAAAAATAAATAATAATAATACCACCACTGTAGTTTGAGCCATTTCATGTAAATACAGTTTTTAATACATTTTATTTATAGCACACTTTCTACATACAGCCCAGCTTAAAGTGCTTCACAGCTTAATTTTGACAAAATTGTAAAATAATATTAATACAACAACAACAATAATAATAAAAATATATATTATATAATTATATAATATAATATTATTATTATTATTATTATTATAAAATTTCATTTTTATTTGTATATTTATTGCACAATTTCTATATACAATAGTATAATAATAAATTATTATTATAATATTGTGTATAGAAATTGTGCAATAAATATACAAATAAAAATGGCAATTTTTATTTATACATTATACATTTTTATTTATAGCACATTTTCTATATAATACAATAGAATATTAATACAAATGATGATGATGATGATTATTATTATTATTACATTGTATTTTTTATTTGTAGCACATTTTCTATATACAATATGAAAATAATAATAATAATAATAATTATTATTATTAAATTTTATTTTTATTTACATATTTATTCCACAATTTCTGTATTATTATTATTATTATTATTAATATAATTACATTGTGTTTATATTTATAGCACATTTTCTATTTACACAATAATAATAATAATAATAATAATAATAATAATTATTATTATTATTATTATTATTAAATTGTATTTTTATTTACATATTTATTCCACAATTTCTGTATTATTATTATTATTATTATTATTATTATTATTAATAATAATAATAATAATAATAATAATAATAATAATAAAAAATGTATTTATTTATATATTTATATCATATGGTCTATATATAGTATAATAATTATGCTAATAATACTAATAATTTAATTTGTTTTTATATTGATATTTATAGCACATGTTTTATAATAATAATAATAATAAGTAATATTATTATTATTCAATTGTATTTGTATTTATATTTATAGAAAATGTGCTATAAATTGATTTATAGATTTATAGCACATGTGCTATATACAATAAAATAATTACATTATCAGACCTTTAATAAGTATTACTATTATTGTCATTATTAAATGTTATTTTTAATTATATATTTATAACACATTTGCTATATACAATATAATAATAATAAATATTATTAAAATGTATTTTGTTTATATATAGCACATGTTGTGTATATATAGTTTAATAATAATAGAAATAATCATAATAATAATTAAATTGTATTTTTATTTATATATTTACAGCACATTTTATATATAATAACAATAATAATGCTAATTATTATTATTACTATTATTGTCATTACTAAATTGTATGTTTATGTATAGTTATAACACATTTTATATAATAATAATAATAATAATACTTTTTATTAATAATTATTATTAATAAGAATATAATAATAATAATAATAATAATAATAATAATATAATATAATAATAATAATAATACTTTTTATTAATAATTATTATTAATAAGAATATAATAATAATAATAATAATAATAATAATAATAATAATAATAATAATAAACAATTATTATTTTTTTTGTAGTATTTATATAACCTTTAAACCACCTTTACCAAATAAATAAACAGTAAACTGTCTGAACAAACCAACTTCTCAATGTTGTATTCATATGTAAGAGAGTCACCATTTTAGGTGTGCATGTTTGAATACCTCAGTTTGCTCTGCTGAAAACGTGTGCATGCAATACAGTTTTACAAAAATAGAAGTATCTAGCATTGTCAGACTACTCCACTACTTGTTGAGAAAAAAGTAGCTTGTTACTGAAAACTTACTGTTTTCAAAACAGCTGAGCTAGTGTCACTCTACTGAAACTACTTTTACTTAGTTATTCCCCCACACTGCCTGTCCTATAATAGTGACAGATGTCGACTGTTGTTGCTTCTCCGAGCTGAAGTCTGTGTGTATGTGTGTGTGTGTATTGGAGTTGTACACATCTGCGCACATCTTTCTCTGTGGAATATCACCGTGCAGGTATGAATTATTCCACATTGCCTGCCACGGTGCGGCGTTGATTGACATAACCCCTTGTGACGTTTCTGTAGTAGAGTGAGCTTTGTTTAGCGATGCTAAAAAGTGGCGGGCGCACAGGGTGCACCTTGCATGTAAAGAGAATATCAGATTACCTGCACTCTGAGCTGATTGGGATGGACAGCGCAGCACGCAGGCTAATACAATAAGACCATTAATTGGGTCTGGCTGGGTCTAACTATGGCGTAAGAATTGCGTGCTCTGCGGTTATACGGTTACTAGAGAGTCTGGCCTGAAATTAAATGCACTGTATTCTTTAGTTCTGAGAAATCAGATCTTCATCCATGTCTCTGGATTCAAAAACCATATTTATCTCAAGCAGGTCAGTGCTTACATTGGTTTAGTCTTGTGGCCTTGTTGCTCTACTAATTTATTTATTTGGATCTGTGCCCTGCATGGGTCACCGTGACCTGATTCCTCTTCCATCTAAAGTGTGTCAGGTCTCAGATTTGGATCCAGATGTTTGCCCTCAGGCATATGAGAGGACGGCTACTTAGCCTCCAAGACCATCGCTCAAAACACTGGCAGGACCTCAAAAACCCAGTCATATCTCATAGCAAGTCACGTGCCCTCTTTAGATTTTATCTGTCGCAGAAATGTCTAGGTTGTAAACAAACCACACGTCTTCCATGCAACCCATAAGCCACTCCAGCTGCGTTCATGTACGTTCCGGTGGCTTATTTTAAAAGGATATCCGTCCCTCATGAAAACGCCCTCTGAACCCCAACCGTCCCCATCTCGTCTCGATACGCTTGTCCATTACCCCCCGCTCCTCTCGCTCGAAAACCGGTCCTGAAGGTCTTCCTGTCCCTGCGCTAACCAGAGGCGACATTCCCAAAGCAGCGTGTGTTTGGAACGGATCCCCAGGCTTTTTCCAGATTGGTGTTTGCGGGCCTCGGTGGGGCGGCGGCGATGGGGGCAGTTTTCTGTTGCTCTTGAGCTGGAGAGAGGGCAATTGGGCTTCTGAGGATGTTGACTCCACAGATATGGGTCATGAGAGGATTTGCCAGAGATCAGGGGGATGGAGGGGGGTAAACATGGCTGTTGTGGTGGGACTTTATTGGAGTCATTGAGTTTGTTGTGCTTCAGTAACATTAGGAGGCCTCGCATAGTCTTGTGTTGGAGGCATTGTTGCATTTAAATGCAGCCAGACGGAGAGCAACAGATTGAAGTACTTTTAACTTGACACAGCATTATAAACATGTGGTAGTCGTGGTGTGAGACACTTGCGAAAGGCCATTTGTCTCACATAGACAAACTTTTGACTGGATGTCATTAGGTTTGGACTATACTGAACCTTATTCCGGCCATAAAAGTCCTAGTTAGGCAGGAAGAGATTGGCTGACTTTGCAACTGACATATTACTGGTGACTAAGTGTTGTTTAGGGGTGGGTTTATTTGAAATAGATGTGGATGTTGAATTAAAGGGATAGTTCGCCCAAAAATGAAAATTCTGTGATCAATTACTCACCCTCTTGTTGTTCCAAACCTGCGAGACCTTCATTCAACTTCGCAACACAACTTAAGATATCTATGTCTTATATTTTTGAAATCCTTGGCACGACAGATTCCATAGTGAGCCTGGCGCAATTTTCCTACTTTTGCAAACTAGACCTAAGTTTTTCACCCGATTGCAACCAAACCAGTGCAGAAAGATGTTCGAAAGGGGCAGGTCCACTTTTAGTAAAATGCCTAAACAGAATGAGATATTTTCGCCAAACTGAGATCATTTATGTAAGAGCCCAATCAGAGGTCACAGGAAAAAAAAATCGCAGAGCTTGGCCACTTAGTGGCACTATTACAGGGGAAAAAAAATAATAAAAATGGTTATATCTGCGCAACCATTTGTCATTTCAACATGAAAATCCATGTGCATGGTTTTGGTCCATAGTGTCTATAAGGACATTTGCGTATCTCAAAAAACATGGCCACCATTGGCCAACAAATTTTGAGCACTTGTTAGGCAAGGTCAACAGTGGCCAATCAGAACGAAACATGGTGGGCCTGTTCGACTCATGGCCCCAAAGGAGATTCAATATCGCATTTTTCAAGGGTGTAAATGATTGTACATATGTGCAATACTTGTATCAGATGATAGAACTCCTCATTCCAGGCAACTTTGTCTCTAGAACCACTGCTGTCCATCAAATAGTTTTGCAAACTTGTCCTAGGTTTTTTGCTCAATCTGGAAAAACTAAAAACACTACAGTACAATTCTCTGGATTCTCTAGGTCAATAATTATCAGACAAATGTTGAAGTTTACCCCTTGGGAGGCTATAACAGGGTTGTTTTGAAAAGGGGCATGTCCAAATTTACCCAAAATTCTATAAAGCCTAAAGGAAATCTCAAAACTTCACTAAACTGCTGAGCATATGCGACAAGTGATTCTAAACAAGCATGCAACATTTTAAAGAGAGCGGACCACAGCTGTCACTATACCAGTCAGATGTAAAAAAAACAATATTTCTATGGTAAATAATCTCGATTTGCCAAAAATGCTTATTTAAATAATTGATTTAGGTGGTTACAGGCTTGCTGAATAATGTCTTTTTTCATATGTGATTTAATTAAATGCCTTAAAGCGCTTGAACTCCGGTAATCGCTGCTTGCAGCTATATTTTTTGATGAAATAGAAAGCTTTCTCACCCTGTACAGACAGCAACGCCACTGAAATGTTTAAGACCCAGAAAGGTAGTAAAGACAGCGATATAATAGTCCATGTGACATCAGTGGTTCAACTGTAATTTTATGAAGCTATACACAAAAAAATAAGGTGCCAAAATTGACAGAACCTTTTGAGGTACAACAGCTTGTCGCTGGAGCAGTACCCTTAAAAGGACCTCTTAGTACCATTTTAACCCCTAATAGGTACATATTAGTACCTTAAGGGTTCTTATTACTACTCTAAGGTACTAATATGTACCTATTAAGAGAAAAGAGGTACAAATATGTCCTTTCTGCTCTAGGGACAAGCTGTTGTACCTCAAAAGGTACAACTTTAAACCCTTTTTTAGACCGAACTTTTGTGAGAATCTTTAATGTTATTGCAGTCACTCACAGAGATGGCAAATTATTTTTTTTTGCAGAGCTGTAAGTACATAAGTGATGAACTACAGTGAAATAAATAGTAAATGTTGATTATTTAGAGACTTCGAAACGAGTGGATCTTAAAAGGCCATTCTGTTAGAAGATCCCTGACATTAACCTGGTGAATGGCAGTGTAGCTGTGCAGCTTTACCAGACTAATGAGTGTAGGCAACAAACAGAATTGAATTAAACTCTTTTATTTCCAATATGCACTCATCCATGGCTCTTTTATTTCATCAATGTAAAGTAAAGTTAGTCTTTAGGACCTTGATGGATTTGATTTCCAATATGTGACTCTGTGAATTTGCCTCTGTTTCTTTGACGGATTTGATTACACTATGCGACTCAGTGTGTTTGCTCAGTCAAGCGTCAAGCTTAAACTACATATCAATCATTTATATAACATGTCTCATTTGAGTATGAATGGCTGTTGAATAAAATGTAATAAATGAAGCAAAGTAAGTTGCTGTGCCTTTTTCCCCTCACATGCAGTGCTTTAATGAAGGTATTGTGTGAAATTCCTGAGGCATTTATTGGTGGATCTGATGTTAAAAACAACATTTGATTAAAGATAAATGCATAAGTATCAATATATATATATATATATCCTGAGATGTGTGCAAACCTGGTGGCCAACTACAAGAAACATCAGACCTCTGTGACCCCAACAAGAGTTTTGACACCAAGTACTAAGTCATGATTTCACTCATCAAAATGCAAATCAATTTATAACGTTTTTGAAATGCGTTTTTCTGGATTTTGTTGTTGTTGTTATTGTCTCTCACTGTTAAAATAAACTTAACAATAAAATTATAAACTGATTATTTCTTTGTCAATTGGCAAACATACAAGATCAGCAGATAATAAAATATTTTTTTCCCTCACTGTAACATAAAATATGAGTGTATTAACCCTTCAGAGTCTTGCGGATAACTTAGTATGATGAATGGATGCACTTTATTTTTCTTCAAAATCTCAACACTCACTCACTGTCATTATAAAGCTTGAAAGAGCCAGGACATTTTTAAATCTAACTCTGATTGTATTAGTCTGAAAGAAGAAAGTCATATACACCTAGGGTGACTTGAGGGTGAGTAAATCATGCGGTAATTTTCATTTTTGGGCACACTATCTCTTTAACAGAAAAAAAAATCAGATCCGGTCACATTAATGTAGTCTTTGTAAAAACAGATTTTCAAAACAGATCATATTTTATTTGAAGTGCTTTTTTTGTGGAGTTGGCATCAGAATGGACTGTGGCCAGCCTTTTTGTAAGGCTGAGACACAATGAAGGCCATAAATCCGTATGTAAACATGCCATGTTTAGCTTCCTCCATTTCTACAATGATATTTTAAAGTCCATGACCTTTCGGTAATCTTAAAATATTCCAGGTCTTTCGCTAATTTGTAATGTCTGTAAGTAATGAGAGGAAGTGAATGTTTACAGAGTCACTTGAGGACAACTCGTGCACCGTCAGCCCTCAACTGTTTTTCCACTGTGTAAGGCTTTTAATATGAGCAGTTACACGTCTGCCGAGTGAGAGTGGACCATCATTGCGGCCGCTAACAGCATGTGCCAATCAGCTTCAACAGATCTGTCACTTCTGAAATGCCACTTTCTCTTTTCCACCACCTCCTTTCGGCTCTCTCTCACTGTTCTCTCTCTCTATCCCACTCACTCACTTCAACGCTGACTCATTTTCTCACAGAGGCTTCGTGTCTCAAAAAACTAAAAAAAAAAAAAAACAACAACACTGAACTGAAGTGAACTCCCTCTTTATTACTTTTCTCCGTGCTTCACCCCCTCCCTCGCTCCTTCTCGCTCTCGTTCTATCCAAACCATAGAGCTGGCGAGGGTTTCCAAAACAACAGCTGGATCGAAGTCATCCAGGGCAGGGTGGGAGTGGAGTCAGATAAGGATAAATGGGTAAATAGAGACTATATAATGGACAAGCACAGTCTGACCTTTCATATATTTGATATGTAGGTGAACATGAGGTGAACATTTCTGCAGAATGAACAAATCCAATCATATAAACAATCACCTCTTTAGTTTGTCCCTTGGTTCAGTAAGTTTTTGAAAGAAAAAGGCTGCATTTATGTGATCAAAAATACAGTAAAAAGAGTAAACTTGTGAAATATTACAATCCAAAACAACTGTTTTCTATTTTACGGTTTTAAATGTCATTTCTGTGATGCAAAGCTGAATTTTCAGGATCATTACTCCAGTCTTTAGTGTCACATAATCCTTCAGTAATCATTTTAATATGCTGATTTACTGTTCATGAAACATTTCTTATTATTAACAATGATGAAAACAGATGTCATCTGCTGTGTAGATGAACTCATGGTCTAGTGTCCATCTGTTTGATAATTGCTTTTCAAATTATGTTTGAGTTAAGAATTGAACGAAATCATCTGTAGCCCAAAGTTGCAGTATAGTGTGACACAACAGTACTGAAGAAAGTATAAAAAATTATGCTCCCAAGTCACCAGGATTCAGACCGCTTTTATGCTGTTTTTGCAGAAAATAAATCTCACATGGGACCATACCCCTGGACCCCCCTTGAAAATAAGGGTACGTTTCTGTACTTGAAGCGAAACCTGTGCCCCAGTGCTGATGAAAGGCTATAACGCCCTTGGGAGAGAGAAGCACACCTCCTCTGTTTTCACCCTAAAAGAAAGGTATTGCAGCATGCACTTCTGGGCCTTTTAGCCACATCCACTGTATCCGTCCAGGCTCTCATCATGCTCATCCAAATAAAAAATTATCACCTTATCTGAGTCTATTAAAATCATAAACAGAGAAAATAATTATGTAGGTGTTACTGCAAACAGCCTGCTTATTAATTATAGTGTACTAATGCAGTGCTTTTTTGCTGAGTGTGAATCACGTGAGGCTCAATAGCACAACAAACCATGAGGAAATAATCTGTTGTCATTGAAAAGCGACACTAGTGTTTTTGCTTTGTCCCCATGCACTCTTTTTCTGCCTCTTCCCCATAGTTATTTGTCTTCATTTGTACAGCACACACTGTAACTCTCACAGGAAAGAAAAGTCACAAATGAATTACTTTCATCTCAGTTGTTTCTCCTAGAGAGCAATGAGATTAAATCAAGAGACTTTTGAAGTCATTTTGCTTCTTAGATATTTCTCCTGAGAAAAACACTCCATTGATCCCATGTGTTTCAGAAGAGATCTCAGCAGTGTTGCAAACTGGGTTTAGGGCTGCCAACCTACCAACCTAATGAAATCTCTTTAATATCTCTGAAAAATATTTAATATCTACAGAAGTGAGTGCACCCCTCACATTTTTGTAAATATTTTATTATATCTTTTCTTGTGACAACACTGAAGAAATTACACTTTGCTACAATGTAAAGTGAGTGTACAGCTTGTATAACAGTGTAAATTTGCTGTCCCCTCAAAATAATTGAACACACAGCCATTAATGACTAAACCACTGGTCACAAAAGTGAGTATACCCTTAAGTGAAAATGTCCAAATTGGGCCCTAAGTGTCAATATTTTGTGTGGCCACCATTATTTTCCAGCATTGCATGGAGTTGATCAGAGCTTCACAGGTTGCCACTAGAGTCCTCTTCCACTCCTCCATGACAACATCACAGAGCTGGTGAATGTTAGAGACCTTGCGCCTCTCCACCTTCCGTTTGAGGATGCCCCACAGATGATCAATAGGGTTTAGGTCTGGAGACATGCTTGTCCAGTCCATCAACTTTACCTGCAGCTTCTTTAGCAAGGCTGTGCTAAAGGTGGTATTATGGTTCCATGTCCTTAGTCTGCTTGTCTTCAGCAAACTGTTTGCAGGCTTTCTTGTGCATCATCTTTAGAAGAGGCTTCCTTCTGGGATGACAGCCATGCAGATCAATTTAATGCAGTGTGCTACGTATGGTTTGAGCACTGACAGGCTGACCCCCCACCCCTTCAACCTCTGCAGCATTGCTAGCAGCACTCATTTCCTAAACACAGCCTCTGTATATGACGCTGGGCATGTGCACTCAACTTCTTTGGTCGACCATGGCAAGGCCTGTTCTGAGTGAAACCTGTCCTGTTAAAACGCTGTATGTTCTTGCAGCTCAGTTTCAGGGTCTTGGCAGTCTTCTTATAGCCTGCGCCATCTTTATGTAGACCAGCAATTCTTTTTTCAGATCCTCAGAGAGTTATTTGCCATGAGGTGCCATGTTGAACTTCCAGTGACCAGTATGAGAGAGTGAGAGCCATAACACCAAATTTAACACACCTGCTCCCCATTCACAACTGAGACCTTGTAACACTAACCAGTCACTTGACACCGGTGAGAGAAAATGGCTAATTGGGCCCAATTTGGACATTTTCACTTTTGTGGCCAACGGTTTGGACATTAATGACTGTGTGTTGAGTTATTTTGAGGGGACAGCAAATTTACACTGTTATACAAGCTGCACTTGTTATACAAGTGTCATTTCATCAGTTACAAAAATGTGAGGGGTGTACTTACTTCTGTGAGATACCGTATATGTAGGGATTGTGTATGGCATTAAAAAAATAAAAAAATTTTTTTTTTCCCCACAATCAATTAACACTGCATACACCATAATGACAAAGCAAAACAAACAAACAAACAAACAAACAAACAGGTTTTACCACCTTTTTAAATGTGTTAAAAATAAAAAAATGATTCCATTGCATAAGTATGCATACCCTTATCTGGGACAGTTGGAATTTATATTCATTCATATCACTTGTAGATGTTACTACACTTCAAGATAAGTAACCTGTGGCAAATTCAATTGAATGGGTATGATTTGGAACGGCACACCCATCTTAATGAAAGGTCTAACAGCTGAAAATGCATATCAGAGCAAAAACAAAGTTCTGATGTCAAAAACAAAACTGCCTGTAGAGCTCAGAAACAGGATTTCATCAAGCCACAAATCTGTTCAGAAAAGTTCAGAAAAAAATGCTGCTGCATTGAAGGTTCACAGAAGCATGCAGTCTCTGTTACCCTTAATGGAAGAAGTTTGAAACAACCAGGACTTTAATACATTTAAGAAGTTGTTTTAATTCTGTTTTTACCTCTGTTACAATTCTGTTTGTAAATATGGTGTACGGAGTGTGGCCTGATGTGGGAAAAGTCATTTAAAGCAGTTTAACATAAGGCCGCAACAAACAAAACTTTTGCAAGAGACTCTCTCTCAGTTGTTTGTCATAGACAACTTTTAGACTAAACGGAGATCAAATTGAGACTTTTGAAGTTGTTTTCTCAAGTATTTCTCTTGACAAAAACATACTAGTCTCAGAAGAGATCTCAAAAAAGTCTCAAAATGTACTCAGGTTTGCTAATATATAGACCTAAAGAAAAGCCAGATCACAAACGAGACCTTTAATATCTCAATTGTTTCTCACAGACAGCCATGAGATAAATGGAGAGCACATTGAGTCTTCTCCAGTGTTTCTCTTGACAAAAAGACACCAGTCTCCTCTAGAGTTCCAAAAGAGAACTTTCAAAGATTGAAGATTTAAAGTTTACAAAAGTGTCTCATAAAATTCTTCCAAGACTGAATTATCACATTAAAATGATTGTCTCATTTGTGCTTATGTCTTCCTACAATGTTGATATTCAAATCACATGGTTGAGGACAAATGAATTTTTTAGATACTCTAATTCTTTAAGGAGAAAACTGGGAGAGGTACATTCTTGGAAGGCCTGATACGTCAGTGTGAGTGAACCACCAGTGTGACGTTTCAAGTACAGTACCAATCCCAACCGTGTCAGGTTGCTGAACAGGAGGAGAGGAGGTGTTTCGTTGGTGTTTGTGTCCCGCAGTAAAGTTCCCCAATGCTTATCAGGTGAGCAACATGTGTTGTTCCTCTCACAGCCCCACAAAGCTCCTTCGGCTCGGTTATCAGAGAGACCAAGCCCACTGCCATTTGAGAGGGTGAGTCAGCTCCCTGCAGCCTGGATCGGTTTCTGAGTCCTTCTGTCTCTTTATATCCCTGCTGTACCCCAGAAGCACATGCTTGAGAATCATGCACACAAGCACCTGTACTTCTTTTTGTCTCTCCTCCACCCTGCTAATGGACAGTTGACACCAGAGATGACCCACCCTCGTGCTTTCTGTGAGAAACAAAAGCTGGCCTTACCTTAGGGATACACTCATAACCGTTAGGTAACATTAGTTGGTTATTTAAGTGTGTGTTTATGACTATACACTGCCTACTCACTGGAGCGGTGAGTCTAGTGGAGATTGGTATCAGTGCTTCTGCTTTTTTTTTTTTTTAATCCTTCTTTAAACAAGAGCAAACATGTTTTTCATTGGTGGGAGCACACAGTGTTTTTGTGGAAAGGTTAAAACCAAGTTGTGGTTTGGATAGACGACAGGCGGTCTTTAGGATAAACATGAGTCAATTTGATGGTGATTGTTTGAAGCATGGGCCGCGTTCGCCTCCTCTGTCTGCCTTTTTCTTCTCTCTTTTTCAGTTTAACCTAATGCTAATCCTGCCAAAAAGTCCAGAATGGATTTTCAGGCTAGTTTATGCTGGTTGTTACAGGTTTTGACAAGCTTGGCCTTGTTAATTTCATCACTGAAGCTGGTTGACCAAGGAGTTTTTAGTGGTTACTGAGATAGTTCACCTAAAAATTAAAATTATGTCAGCATTTACTCGTTACTGAATGTGCTGGTCACTCTATTCAATGCAGTTAAGCTTACTTTCATTGACGCTTTTGTGTCATTTTGGAAGTTTGGAAGACCTTGCAATTGAACAAAACAAGTATACTTTTGTACTTTACTATGGAAATAATATACAGTCGTGGCCAAAAATATTGGCACCCTTGCAAGATATTGCAACAATTGCAAATGTTTTGAGATTCACATGCTCATTGTTTTTGTTTGCACTGGAGCAACACAAAAAACAGAGAATAAAAGTCAAACTTGATCAAATTTCACACAGAACTCAAAAATGGACTGAACAAAATTATTGGCACCTTGTCAAAATTGTAAGAAATAATTGCTTATTGCATCTGTCAACATCAAAATAATAATAATAATAATAATAATAATAAAAAGAACAAAGATGTTCAAAGATGTTTTGGGGTTGCTTTGCTGTTTCTGGCACTGGATGCCATGACTGTGTGAACAGTATCATGAAATCTGATGATTACCAAAGAATTTTGGGGTGCAACATAGTGGCCAATGTCAGAAAGCTGCGTCCACCAGAGGTCATGGGTCTTCCAGCAGGATAATGACCCAAAACACACTTCAAAAAGCACTCAGAAATGGTTACAAACAAAGCCCTGGAGAGTTCTGAAATGGCCAGCAATGAGTCCAGATCTGAATCCCATAGAACACCTGTTCTGTGTGGAATTGTATCAGATTGGACTTTTCTTCTCTGTTTTTTTGTGTTGTTCTAATGCAAACAAAACAAATAAATACATACCAAAACATCTGCAACTTCAACACTTTTCTGAGAGAAGGGTTGCATTTTCTGACATAATTGCAAGGGTGCCGATATTTTTGGCCATGACTGTACTTATACTTTAAAGTGCTTTATGACCCAGTTAAGTGCATCTTTATATGTCATTTCATTGAAATATGTTTCAAATGTACTGGCAAATCTACTGACAAGCAATTATGGTACTATTGAAACCAGTATGTCATTTGTTTAAATATATTTGCAATTTGTAATGATTAAGTTTCAATTTAGTATGCTTAACCCTTTAACTGTCACTCCCATTTTTGAACATAGACGTAAAAATGCAGTATTCAAGCTTATGTTTTTTTAGAATTCATGAATGAAAACATTTTGTAATGTGATTTTGCTGTATATTTTCCATGGTAATGCAATGTCTGATTTTAAAATGGTTTTCAAAGGATGAATTTTGAGATTTTAAGTTTTCAAGTGATATATAATTTCTTATGTGTTCTAAAGCGTGATTGCTATACGGCAAAATAAAAATATAATAATAATAATAATAATATATTGGCCTTTTTGTGTATTTTTTAAAGTATTTTAATGTAAAACATTTAAAAATATATTTTGAGCTTACATGTGACCATGGACCACAAATCACAAATCGGGGTCAATTATTTGAAATTGAGATTTATACATCATCTGAAAGCTGTACAAATAATCCAATGATGTATGGTTTGTTGGGATAGGACAATATTTGGCTGAGATACAACTATTTGGAATCTGAGGGTGCAAAAAAATCTAAATATTGAGAAAATTGCATTTAAAGCTAATTAGGTTCTTAGCAATGCATATTACTAATCAAAAAATATATTTTTTTATATATTTACAGTAGGAAATTGACAAAATATCTTCATGGAACATGATCTTTACTTAACATCCTAATGATTTTTGGAAAAATCGATTATTTTGACTCATTCAATGTATTTTTGGCTATTGCTACAAATATACCTCTGCTACGTAAGGCTGGTTTTATGGTCCAGGGTCAGATATTTTCATAGATTTTTATTGTGTGTGTATAAATATATATATATATATATATATATATATACACACACACACGCACACAAAATCTATGGAAATATGTGACCCTGGAATATATATATATATATATATATATATATATTAAGTATATATATTGAGTATATAAAAACCTGATTTGTTGTCTATAACACGTGAACATATAATACATTTGAATACATTTTAGCAAAGAACATTTTAAAATTTAAAATGCTCAAAAAAAAGCAGAAGAAGAAAAAAACGGCAATATTGCAATATATTAAACATTATTAAATAATTAAAAATCTACTTTGATCTCTGGTAGGCCATTCACACTTGCATCTAGCATAAATGTAGGCTACTGAAATGTATTTTCCTGCCCCTGAAATATATTTCAAAATATATTTTGGTATATGAAGGTTGAAACTAAATATATTTTCTATTTCAAAAATATATTTCATTGAGCTTCACTGTTTGCAACATATATTTAGCAAATATTTCAAATATATTTTGGCCACTAAAATATATATTTTTTGCCATATGGGACAAAGTCAGACAGGTTTGGAACAAGATGAGGTTCATGATTTTCATTTTTGTGTGAACGCTTTGTCCCTTTAAGTGCAGAAAAGACCAACTAATATGATCTACAAAACATCTGTGTACTCCACTTGAGAAAGCAAGTCATACAGGTTTGCAACAACACGAGGGAGTAAATGATGACAGAATTTTCATTTTCAACCCTTTAAGCTTGTTGAGAAGACTGATGGAGACACCAGCACACCAGCATCGCCCAAACACAACATATGCTGGTGACAGGCTATGCTGGTCTTTTCATCAGGGAATAGAAAGATGTTAACTGTTTCTGTCTCATGTGTGGCCGTATTGTGTCATAACAGCTGCCAACCCAGAGCGTGTGTCTTTTAACATCCTCTGACTCACCAAACCTGTCAATTGTCCGCTAGGTAGGGATATTATAACACCAGAGTTCACGACTGGGCCGTGGCATTGTGCTCCCTTCGCTTTTTTCAGCCAAGCGGCCTGCCTTTCACAGTCCTGACTATGGAGACACACTGTTCAAATAGCCCAGTGAGCAGCTGTTACAGGTAGCGCATACAAAAAGACACGCAACGTGAGTAACCAAACACTGGCCTTTCTCAGGATTAAAAGGTAAAAGCTGACTCCAAAACTCCAGATGTTAATCTGATAAGGATAAAAGAGAACAGGGAGTTTAGGATCCACTCAATCTGTCAAAGTGCTCGTGGGTCATAAAAGCATACAGTGCCTTTGATGGGACGTGAGGGCATTGTGCTCAGTCTGTAGTATAAACACTGGCTCGCAAACTGAAGTAAAGAACAAACAGTGAACAAGAAAGAGAAATAAGTGAGAGTAAGTAAGTTTTTTAGAGTCTCCTGTCTGTGTTTTCACCTTGTTGACTTAACTCTCATCTTCCATTGATCCCTTTTTAAGTGCTTGTTCACTTGGACCGCATGCTATTGAAATCCTTAGGAGGTAAAAGGGCTATTCACTTTTTTCATCTTTTTCTTTTGTTTCTTTCTCCAAGGAGGAACTCACCTGGCATTTCAATTGATTCGACTGGTGTCCCAAAAGCTCAGATAAACGCAAAAAGAAAACCTTTTGACAACATGTTATTCTTACACAGCGTCTTGAGTCACTAACTCCATCTCCTAGCCTTCAAGCTAATGAGTCTCTGAGTGACATTTTGCTAATTTCACAAGACAGAAAAGTGTCTTTCAGTCGTGTCTTGGTTTCTTTGACAACTGATGTCTTTTCTAAGTTGTTTTCGTCTCTACACACTGTCAATTTTCAAATCAGCCGATAAAGTCTGACACTCTTTAAAAGACAGACAGTATTAGCGGGAATCGCTAGAGAGGACACTAGTATTGTTGCTTTCATAGAACCATAAAGTTTATTATTTTATGTCAGGTAAACTTTGTGTGCTTTGTGAGAAAGTATACAGTAGCCTGGAGGTTTGTTTAGGAGTAACTGAATCTTCCAAGGCAAATATGTGCCAAACACCTGACGGTGCGCTGCTGAGGTGATTTGTTAGCACGTTTGGCTAATGCTTTAATGATTTAGCCACACATGAGTAGTGAGTCAAACCTGGAAACTTATAATATAAACTTTCCTCAACTGTTCAAACTGAAGTGCTCCTCCACAGCCACGGCTTACTTGAAGTCATAATATTTCATCAGAGTTGTCAGAAGCCTTTGCTTACATGACTCCCTGAAAGCATCTTTTTGTTGGCTTTGAAACGCCCTGTGTCAGCAGTGTTCGGACTGTTGGTCTATACGATGTGGCCCTATATCAGTTTTCTTGAGTTTTATGTGCAAATCTACTTAAAAGTCTTCCTTTGAGACCGGACTGACCACTATACATCAACAAGTTACGCTCCATTAAAGGTTGGAATGTGGTTTAACTGTCTGTGTAGTGCTGGCTACTTGGGGACACGGCAGTTTATTGTTTACAGTATATACAGCAAAGGCTAAGAAGCTAAAAATGAAAAAAAAAAAAAAAAAAGTAGCTGTACAAGAACTACTTTTATACCTAAAAACTCTGTAAAGTTTAACATACTGAAAACTACACAATTTAAAGTGATAGATGCCCATAATTGTGAAAATGTTGCCATTTACTCACCCTAATGTCGTTCCAGACCTGAATGACTTATTTTCTTCTGTAGGACACAAAAATAGATAATTCAAAAAATGTTTATGCTGGTCTTTCTAAACAGATCACAGCTTATAGTGCTACACTTGACCTATCAAACTTGTTTTGCTTCATGAAACTGTCAGTGTTACATAAATAATCATGAAATAAACCAATTTAAATGATGCGATGTGAAGCTACTACATTTGCACAAAATTATGTCATTGGAGATTACTCTACCTGCATAAATAAATAAATAAATAAATGTTGTTATTTTGTTATTGTAAATGATTACTTTTTTATGTGATGTTATTTTATTTTTATGTTATTTTATTTATTTATTTATTTATTGTTATTTAATATTATGTTATTTTATTTTATATGTTGTTGCTATTTTATTTTATTTTATTTTGTTATTATATGTTATGATATTTGTTTTATTTTATTCTATGTTGTTTTAGTTAATGTTATGTTATTTTATTTCACAAGTTATGTTATTATATGTTATGTTATTTGATATATTGTTATTTTGTTATTTTATATTGCAATTTAATTTTTTTTTATTTAATTTTATGTTTTATTTCATGTTATTTAGTTATTTTATTTTATATTTTATTTCATGTTGTTTTGTTATATGTTGTTATTTTATTTTAGTATTTTATTTGATGTTTTTGTTTTTACTTTATTTTATGTTATTTATTTTAATATTTTATTTTATTTTTTATTTTGTATTTTATAATACAATGTATATATATATATATATATATACAGGTCCTTCTCAAAAAATTAGCATATTGTGATAAAGTTCATTATTTTCTGTAATGTACTGATAAACATTAGACTTTCATATATTTTAGATTCATTACACACAACTCGAAGTAGTTCAAGCCTTTTATTGTTTTAATATTGATGATTTTGGCATACAGCTCATGAAAACCCAAAATTCCTATCTCAAAAAATTAGCATATCATGAAAAGGTTCTCTAAACGAGCTATTAACCTAATCATCTGAATCAACTAATTAACTCTAAACACCTGCAAAAGATTCCTGAGGCTTTTAAAAACTCCCAGCCTGGTTCATTACTCAAAACCGCAATCATGGGTAAGACTGCCGACCTGACTGCTGTCCAGAAGGCCATCATTGACACCCTCAAGCAAGAGGTCTGTGGGAAGGAAAAAGTGTGGCAGAAAACACTGCACAACGAGAAGAGGTTACCGGACCCTGAGGAAGATTGTGGAGAAGGACCGATTCCAGACCTTGGGGGACCTGCGGAAGCAGTGGACTGAGTCTGGAGTAGAAACATCCAGAGCCACCGTGTACAGGCGTGTGCAGGAAATGGGCTACAGGTGCCGCATTCCCCAGGTCAAGCCACTTTTGAACCAGAAACAGCGGCAGAAGCGCCTGACCTGGGCTACAGAGAAGCAGCACTGGACTGTTGCTCAGTGGTCCAAAGTACTTTTTTCGGATGAAAGCAAATTTTGCATGTTATTCGGAAATCAAGGTGCCAGAGTCTGGAGGAAGACTGGGGAGAGGGAAATGCCAAAATGCCTGAAGTCCAGTGTCAAGTACCCACAGTCAGTGATGGTCTGGGGTGCCATGTCAGCTGCTGGTGTTGGTCCACTGTGTTTTATCAAGGGCAGGGTCAATGCAGCTAGCTATCAGGAGATTTTGGAGCACTTCATGCTTCCATCTGCTGAAAAGCTTTATGGAGATGAAGATTTCATTTTTCAGCACGACCTGGCACCTGCTCACAGTGCCAAAACCACTGGTAAATGGTTTACTGACCATGGTATTACTGTGCTCAGTTGGCCTGCCAACTCTCCTGACCTGAACCCCATAGAGAATCTGTGGGATATTGTGAAGAGAAAGTTGAGAGACGCAAGACCCAACACTCTGGATGAGCTTAAGGCCGCTACCGAAGCATCCTGGGCCTCCATAACACCTCAGCAGTGCCACAGGCTGATTGCCTCCATGCCACGCCGCATTGAAGCAGTCATTTCTGCAAAAGGATTCCCGACCAAGTATTGAGTGCATAACTGAACATAATTATTTGAAGGTTGACTTTTTTTTGTATTAAAAACACTTTTCTTTTATTGGTCGGATGAAATATGCTAATTTTTTGAGATAGGAATTTTGGGTTTTCATGAGCTGTATGCCAAAATCATCAATATTAAAACAATAAAAGGCTTGAACTACTTCGAGTTGTGTGTAATGAATCTAAAATATATGAAAGTCTAATGTTTATCAGTACATTACAGAAAATAATGAACTTTATCACAATATGCTAATTTTTTGAGAAGGACCTGTATATATATATATATATATATACAGGGTGCGATTTGTGAAAAAAGCAGAGGGGGGGGATGCTTTTGAAAACTAATATTAGTGTAATCAGTTAACTTTGCACATTATATACATCTTTTTAGACAAGTACCAGATAATGAGTGTCATGTCATCAAATGTGATCACAATTTCATAAAAACATTAGTTAGGCCTAGTCCTATTAATTGTAACGATTTCATTTCAAACAACGAATAAATTATATAAGCGAGCAAAGATCAACCACTGCGTCGCAAAATGATTCACTGTTCCGAAGCGCTCCAATCAGATCGCGAATCATTTGATTCAGAACCGGACTTTAAAGCACGTTTCGCGAATCATGTGATTCAAAACCGGACTTTAAAGCGCGTATCGCGAATCATTTGATTCAGAACCGGATTTTAAAGCGCGTTTCGCGAATCATGTGATTCAAAACCGGACTTTAAAGCGCGTATCGCGAATCATTTGATTCAGAACCGGACTTTAAAGCGCGTTTCGCGAATCATTTGACTCAAAAAGGGACTTCAAAGCGCGTATCGCGAATTATTTGATTCAGAACCGGACTTTAAAGCACGTTTCGCGAATCATGTGATTCAAAACCGGACTTTAAAGCGCGTATCGCGAATCATTTGATTCAGAACCGGACTTTAAAGCGCGTTTCGCGAATCATTTGACTCAAAAAGGGACTTCAAAGCGCGTATCGCGAATCATTTGATTCAGAACCGAACTTAGGAGCGGGTTCGCGGGATGTTTTTATCCCCACCGGGGATAATAATAATTCAGCAGAGGCAGGGATGCATAGACCAGAGGGGGGGAAATCCCCACCATCCCCCCCCCCCCCCCCCCCGGCAAATCGCACCCTGTATATATATATATATATATGTAATATATAATAATGTTATTTTAGTTTATGTTATGTTATTATATGTCATGTTGTTATTTTATTTTATGTTGTTATTTTATTTTATTTTTTATTTAATTTTATGACATTTAATTTATTTTTTCCAGGCATGTGAAACACACTGTTTTAAATATTTTGTTTTGAAGAGACACTTTTGAAGTCAGTTATTCACATCATGTTCTCTCTAATAAAATATAAACAAGTGTAAATGTCAACAGCATCAAAAGCATCATGTATATCAAAAGGATTAAGGTCTGTGAGGCACAACTTGAATTTAGTAATTTAATCAATCTGCTTTTGTATTCCAACCATTAACCTGGATGAATGTTTTTGTGAATATTTAGGTTATACATAGCATTACATTTCAACTATGTTTAGTTTGACTATTTACTAGAATGTTGTAACTTAGCTTGTTCAAGCAACATTATATGGATTGGAGCAACGTGAGCATTCTTCAGAATTTCTCCTTTAATGTTCCACAGAAAATACTTTTGGAACAACATGAGGGTGAGTAAATGATGACAGACTTCTCATTTTGGATGAGCGGTCCCTTCTGCATACGAACTCCACACGACAAACTCCTTCTGAGCTGAATGTTCTGTTGCAACTGTGGTTACATGGACTGCATCTGACCTGACCGGAGGACTGCATTCCCCCCCACCAGCACAGATACAGAACTCCAACTAATGACTTTTCTTTCTTCACTCCCTCACAGAAAGATGATAAGAACACCACGAACCAGGTTCACCTGAGGCCAGTCACTGTGTGAGAGTCCTTTAATCACACTCTCTCGCTTTTTTCTCTCTCACAGACCGTTTTCCTCTTCTCTCTGCTTCTCGTCACATCTCGTCTTTTCTCTTCTGGCTGCAATTAATGGCATTGCTTTATCAGATGAGTTTGTCCTCAGATGATGTGCCGAAGATTAGCATGCGTGTCTCGTAAGGACTCTTAATGAGCCGACCCCCTGAAAGAGATGAAGACCACGGGAGATAAGATGAAGATGGTTTCTTCGCAGTCCACACGGCTGCGCTTATCTAATAGAACTGATGCAATCCACATCATGTCACGCCGAGCCAAAAATAGACATGAACGTATCTCTCTCTCTCTCTCTCTCTCTCCGTCTCTCTCTCTTTCTGTCCCTCGCTTTCATGCCGGATCATCTTATTGCAGCTCATTTCCAGAGGGGTTTTTGGGGACAAGGGGACTTCCATCTGCTGTTTATAAATACCAGCGAGGTCAAAACATTCGGAATTCTTTAAGTAAACAGGACATGTGGAGAATAAAAGTCTGTGTGCACTTCATTTTTTTTTTTTTTTTTTGTTAAACGGCTGCTGTTTTCATATGTTGTCATAAAGCACTGGGTCATTTTTTCCCCCCTTCAATAAGTTCCTGGTTTTGTTGACTCTCCAAATGCCTGTGAGTCGTTTATGAGGTCATATGTCATGTGCCGAACAATTAAAGATACACGCTAAAATTAGAGCGCTTCTGGATTTTACTGTCCCCACCTGCAATGGGTCCGCCGATGTTTTCCCATAAAACCCTGCGGGGCAGAGATTAAACTATGACTGGCCAAGGCTTTCATTATGTACTAATATTATCTGTGTTATTTATTATCATCTGCTCAAACGTTCCTATGTGTGTGTGGGACAAAAGCTCCATTCAGACGGGATTAGTTCTCTAAAGCATTTATTAACATGGATGTCTGTGATGTCATTTACTGATTCTGACGGGGTTGGAATCGCTGTAATTACAAAGATGGCAATGTCTGTTGTCTGAATGTTGACATTATGGCAGGTCATGTGCTTTTCTTGTGAATAATTATATAATTAGAACATTATGTAAAATTTTTAAAGGGGTAGTTCACCTACAAATGAAAATGTATTTTAATCATTTACACACATATCGTTCCAAACTTGTATGACTTTCTTTTCTCACACATTGGACGTCAGTGGTTACCAAAACTGTTGGGTTAAAAATATATAATTTTGAAAAAAACATTCTTTTGGCTGAACTATACCTACAGTTGAGGTCAACAGTTTACACCCCCCTTTCAGAATCTGCAAAATGTTAATTATTTTAGCAAAATAGGAGGGATCATATTTAGTACTGACCTGAATGAGATATTTCACATAAAAGATGTTTACATATAGTCCACAAGAGAAAATAGTAGTTGAATTTATAAAAATGACCCTGTTCAAAAGTTTACATACACTTGATTCTTAACACTGTGTTGTTACCTCGATGATCCACAGCTGTTTTTTTTAGTAAGAGTTGTTCATGAGTCCCTTGTTTGTCCTGAACAGTTAAACTGCCTTCCGTTCTTCAGAAAAATCCTCCAGGTCTTACAAATTCTTTTGTTTTCAGCATTTTGTGTGTATTTCCAACAATGACTGTATGATTTTGAGATTAATCTTTTTACACTGAGGACAACCGAGAGACTCAAATGCAACTATTACAGAAGGTTCAAATGCTCATTGATGCTCCAGAAGGAAACATGATGCATCAAGAGCCGGGGGAAAACATTTTAAATTTGAAGATCAGAGTAAATTTAACTTATTTTGTCTTCTTGTAAACATGTAAGTATCTTCTGTAGTCTCTGAAGGGTAGCACTAAATGACTAAATATGATATCTTTGTTCTGTTCAAAAGTTTTCAACCCCTGGCTCTTAATGTATGTTTTTTTCCCTCTAAAACATCAGTGAGCATTTGAACCTTCTGTAATAGTTGCATATGAGTCCCTGAGTTGTCCTCAGTGTAAAAAGATGGATCTCAGAATCATTCAGTCATTTTCGGAAAGGGTTAAAACACAAAAATGCTGAAAAACCAAAGCATATGTGGGACCTGAAGGATTTTCTGAAGATCAGCGGACAGTTTAACTGTTCAGGACAAACAAGAGACTCATGAACAATTTGTCATGTATATGGTAAAAAAAAATAAAAAAAATAAAAAACTATTGTTTTCTCTTGTGGAATATGTTATTCAGGCCAGTACCAAATAAAAAAAATAACATGCATTTTGCATGATCCCTCTTATTTTGCTAAAATAATTAACATTTTGCTGATTCTGAAAAGGGGATTGTAAAATTTTTACCTCAACTGTATAAAAGCTCTGATATACTTCTAACACAGTTCTTTTGTATTCTTTTCTTAGGGGTAAAAGTAAGTTTGAAATACCTGTGAACATCTTGAAACTGGGATTTATATACCACTTCATGTTGCTTTAAAGCAAGCAGTTTTACTCATGCCTGACCTTGACAGAATAAACAGAAGAAATGACCTGAAGAAGATTTCTTTCACCTACCTATTATGTAATCGCCATGGACCAATGACAAGTTAAAGGTGTTTGCGAGCCAGAGCGAACTTATTACGGAAAGTGGGATTTGGCGAGCTGTTTTGTCCCAAAATGAACTCCAAACAAACTTCATTTTGGCCTGATTTTGTTCACACCAGGTTGTTCTTTGGTTTCAAAGACTTTAGAAATACAAAGACAGTGCACTACTTATAAATGGGAGCAAATGTAACACACAATATAGCAGAATAGTCCCAGCTTCTAAATAAAAGAGCCAATCGCTGATAGGTGAAGTCATCGCATCAATGCAGCTGCCGTTATAAGCTCCAGTTGCTATAAGCTGCGTGTCATTTCAGAGGCTGCATTATTATCCAGAGGTTGTATTTGTCAGTTGTATATGTCACTGAGGCCTTGTCCACACTAGAAGGTTTTTGTTCGAAAAGTCATCTTTTTTGGCCTTCTACTCACACTGAGGTGTTTTTTTTTTTTTTTTTTTTTTGTCAAGGAAAAATGAGCTTTTTGAAAACACACTCCAAAGTGGATACATTTGAAAACACCATTTTCGTGTTGTAGTGGGGACTATGAAAATGGAGGCTTTTGAAAACGATGCATGCTTAGTCATGTGACACATATTGTGCCAATAGATACAGTATATACTTTATATACTATAAAGTTCTGGCATGAAACTCTAGATGGCGCAGTTCGATAGGTCTAACTCAGTCTGACCTAATGACATCATTATCACATGGCACAGCTGATTGGTTCTCTCCTGTATCGGTAGGCAATGAGCTCGCTGCTCAATATTCAAATATATAGTGCTTAAGACTAGTACTTGCTGTAGTAGTTGCAGCATGCTTCAGAAACCCTCCACCTTCCCCAGCTCCACCTGTATAGATTTGCCAAGGGGTGAATCATGTATGCCATATGGGTGTTATTTCATGTTGTTACAGATATATATATATATATATATATATATATCTGGAATCCTCACATCTCTAAAACCACAATTTTTCAGGAAATGAAAAAAAAACCTGCATATTTTTTGAGTTATTAAGCATTGTATCGTTAAAGTATCATAAAGTATCATATACTGTTGTGTACCAACATTAACACAACATTTTTCCAAAATGTTTTATCGGAGATACAAGGTTTATGACTTGGGAGCAGGGAGATACGAGCTTACGCTGTCATTGATAAGAACGGTACGGACACAGACGTCGCTGCTGCCAGCAGTGTTCATCAAAGTCTGCGGTCGCGTTGAGCCTTTTGAGCCTTTTGACGAGACAAGGCTTTACGAGCTAATCAAAGCTAATGATTGTGGTTACATACATCTTCCTAAACTATTTTAAATGTTGAGCTATGAGTGATGCAATACCAGAATAAAACGATAAGACGACTAGGCTGTCTAATAGGTGGAAATTAATCTGCATGCAAACAAAGTCGGCGGTCGCATTGAGCCTTTTGACCAGACAAAAGGCTTCAATAGTTAACCAAAGCTAACGACTGTGGTTACATACGTCTTCCTAAACTCTATTTTATAGGTTTAAGAGCTAAATGATGCATTGCAAAAAACAATGAGCTGATTAGGCTGTCTAGGCGGAAATTGGCCTAATCTGCTCGCAAACGTACCTTCATGGCTCACAGTCTTCCTTCTGCACCGAAGCATTACAGCTGTAGATGTTTTGTTTTTTTTGTTTTGAGGAAATTTACCAAGGCGCGTAGCTATGGGTGTCAGTTGGGCCCACCCAGTCAGGTCGAATTCTGAGTCCGACCTGAGTTCCCCTTCTCTCAGAACAGCTTATACTACTGTTTCAGCTATAAAAATAGTTACATTTTGTATGCAATGCCAAAGTGGTTATATTTCGTTTTGTTTTTTATTATGTTAATTTAGAAAAACTTTTGGACCATTTTTTTGTTCGTTAAATATAAGTTTGTGTTTTTTTAATGTAACAAACTGCGGCCAGCTGTTCATAGTTCATAGTCATAGTTCATAGTCTGATCAATTTGCCTTTTCAAATTATCACGACTTTCATAAAATAAAATCTATAGATCTAAAACAGTTAAAGTAGCTATAGAACAATGTCAGTTTAAACATTAAACCTAGATAAATGTGCGCTATTAGGTGCATATCATTTTTGGAGATGGGAAGCTGAAACCGCTTTGCAGGACATGGAGGCGCCAGCTCGATTATGTAAATTTTTTCAGCGAATACATGCCTCAAAAACATGATAAATAAATAAATAGAAAGCTTTAAATTATTACCTAACGAAATAAAACAAACCGAAAAAAAAAACGCTTTCATTATGTAATCCGTAAAGATGCATTTCTTTCTAAAGTTGCGTCCAAAGGAGATTGTGACACTATCTCAGAATACACTAGTTTATTAATGGATCATTTAAATATCTCCTTACTGTTTGCCCCGAGACATTCATTGCTAATTATTTTTGCCGGTGCTTTGTGACAAGATGATGGAAGGAGACATATGCCACGAAGCTCCAGCGGAGCTGGAAGAGGTGGAGTTGCGAGCTCTTCTCAGACAGTTGAAGTGTTCAATGGAGATTTGCTCTCAAGCCATTTTCTACTTTAGATTGGTTAATAATTTTAAAATTAATAAAATTGTAAAAATAACAGACCCACATGGGGACTGGCCAATAGCATCGATTTGTGAAAAAAATATGAAATTGACACAATTTGGACATACGAGGTTACATGAGGGCAGTTGGATTTTAGATCAAACATATAGTGAGTGAGTGTGACCTGAACGCCAGTAAATAGTGAGATATTTTCGTAAAATGATCCTGCCAGAAGAATTGCATTAAAAAATGTCTATATGTCTATTATTTAACGTTTGGGAAACACTTGAAATTTCAAATATATTCGGTTTAACTTTTTATGGAAAGTAATGAATTACGCTACTTTTTTTTGCGTAACTTTGTGTCACTAGGGCTGGACTTGCTTGTTTGTTTTTTAATAACAAAAATCCCAAAATTATATTTTTGGCAACTGTAAGGGCCCTTTCACACCAAAAGTGAAATTAATCAGCCTCTGCATCTCACTCACTCACCTCATTTTTCTCAAAAAAGGGACAGGAGAGGTGTCAGTGAATAAATTTAAAAACAAAGTAACTTAGATAAAAGCTGTACTTGCATGATTAAAATAGCTGCCTGAGAGGCAAGATGGCTGCAGAGTAAAATACTTTTCTTTAAACATGCGGTATGAATTTTGGGATTTCTATCACCATCTGTGGCTGAAACATAAATTGCAAGTGGCTTAAAAAGGAAGGCACTGCCATTATGTGCAGATTAAAGGCCCACAAAAAAGTGGTTCACCAAAAAAGTAAAATTCTGTCATTAATTACTCACCCTCATGTCGTTTCAAAACTGTAAGACCTTTGTTCATCTTTGAAACACAAATTAAGATATTTTTGATTAAAATCCGAGAGCTTTCTGACCCTGCATAGACAGCAACGCAACTAACATGTTCAAGGCCCAGAAAGAGTGGTAAGGACATCATTAAAATTGACGACTGTAATGTTATGAAGCTACAAAAATAATAACTGTATTCAACAATTTATTTTCCACCTTTTCAGTCTTCAAAATGCGTTCATGACAGTACCATGACGCATGCGTGTGCATTCCTTTGATTGAAAACACTTTAATGATGTCTTACTACTTTTCTGGGCCTTGAACGTGTCAGTTGCGCTGCTGTCTATCGAGGGTCAGAAAGCTTTCGGATTTCATCAAAATTATCTTAATTTGTGTTCCAAAGATGAATGAAGGTCTTACAGGCTTGGAATGACATGAGGATGTGTAATTAATGACAGGCTTTACATTTTTGGGTGAACTATCCCTTTAATCCAATAATTTTGAACACTGCCTATCAGTAATCCAATTCATTTATATTGGAAAAATTACATGAATCTTCTTTTTTGCCTTTATTGTAGGACAGCAGAGAACTGACAAGAAAGCCCACTGTTTGACCAGAATGTATCTTTTAAGGGAAGATGTTAATTAAGGTAAGAATAGATGCTTTTATTTCAGTGATCATTTTGAGTAGTTCTTCACTCCTTCTTGTCTTGAGTCTGGCTCTCCTTATTGGTTTAATTTTCTTGTTTTGTCACATGGGATGCCAGCTGGCAGTAATTTGAAACACCAACTGTTTTTGTTCCGTTTTACCCAGAAAGTTGGTCAAAAAGGTGCTGAAATGTGGATTTAGTTCTAGAGTTCGACAGTGTTCTAAAAATGAGAAATGCTGTGAAAATACCATATCATATTCAGATTAGTTTTCTAGGTAAATTGCTCCATATTTTATGGTTGTGCAGACTTGAAAACAAACCTGGATTTACCAGAGCTCCACAGGGAAAACTAGTCCCTGTCTGAATAGGACTAAAGAGATATATTGTATTTGATGATTTCATATATTTATTTGAATACAGGAATAGTCCTTCTCAGCAGCACTAAGAATTTTCCACTCAAACAATTACTGAATCCATCAGATTTTTATCCATTTGCGTATGACAGTTCTTTGAAATCGAATCAAGAGTAATGGAAGATGTACATCTCTTTTCATTCTTTAAAGGTCTGAAACATCTGGAAAACACATTTATTCAAACCACATACTTACCTAAAAGTGTAGCCGTTAGCCACGCAGACTCCCGCACATTAAACTGCTTTGCAGTCACAACACCACAGACTCGTCTGAGTGACATGTTGTCAAACATAGGCACTCAGAGATTAGGCGGCTCTTATCTACATAGCTGAGCTGCTGAATCAGCAGTGTGAAGCGCTAGACTGAGCATGCTCTCAGGACTGACGCCTGGCTCAGGGTGGCAGTTGTTTATCTCTGCAGGATGTTAGTCAGGGCCCCCGGGAGCAGGGTTATGGAACAGGCATGTCTACAAGAGCTTCTAGAGGAGTCCTGGGTGTCATAACACTGACTCATGACCCAGTACTGCGAGAGGCCACAGCATCACGCATACATCCTTGTTGACTCAAAAATTCAGTGTTGAGAGACGAGCTCATGAAATAACAATCACAGTATGAAAGATGAAAGCCATCCAACCCTCTGGCTCTTGCCTTTTCTTAAGACTATCGGCATGATCTGAAACCACAGCACTTCTGCCAAGCAGCTGTTAAGGTCACAACCAAAAGGGACTTCAGAACAAACCAGTGAAGTGCTTCCCGACATTGAGACCATTGAGATCAGGTTTTTTTTTGTTTTGTTTTTTTGGTGAAAGATTGACTTTTTACTTTATTTAAAACTGTGCTGTAAGTAATTTATTTTTCGTAGTTCATAGAACTGAATCAAAGACATGGTGGTGAATTCTGGAATAAATGAATAAATATATAAATCAATTAATTAATAGATAGATAATAGATAGTTTGATCCATATAAAAGCAAGAAAAAAAAATAACGTTTCAGATATAAACAGAATTACAAGATATAAATTCGCAATTCTGAGAAAAAAAAAACTTAAATCTTAAGAAAAAAAGTCACAGCTACCTTTTGTGGCAAAAATAAAATAAAAATAAGAGAGCTGCAAGATGTAAACTCAGAAATATGAAAAAAAAAAAAAAAAAAAATATGGAAATATAAAATAAATTAAAAATAACATAATTGCAAGATATAAACTCAGAATTCTGAGAAAAAAAAAAACTTTTCCTTTTTTTTATTTTGTTGCAAAATAAAATACAATAACAGTTGCAAGATGTAAACTCCAAAATCTGAGAAAAAAACTATTTTCTTTTGTATTTTGTGGCAAAATAAAAAAATAAAAAATAAAATAAAATAAAACAGTATTGTAAGGTTTAAACTCAGAATTCTGAGAAAACAAAGTTTTATGTTATGGCAAAATAAAATGAAATAAAATAACAACTATTCCCAAAACAAAAACAACAATTCCCTTTTTTTATTTTGTGGCAAAATAAAATACAATGCAATGCAATGCAATGCAATGCAATACAATACAATACAATATGTAAACTCTGAATTCTGAAAAAAAAAAAAAAAAAAAAAAATCCTTTTTTAGGTTATGGCAATATAAAATAAAATTAAATAAAAATAACAGAATTGCAAGATATAAACCTATTCCCTTTTTTATTTTGTGGCAAAATAAAATAAAATAAAATAAAATGCAATACACTAATTGCAAGAAGTAAACTTTTTAAATTTTGTAGCATACTACTACTACTACTACTAATAATAATAAAAACATAATTGCAAGATGTAAACTCTGAATTCTGAGAAAAAAAATCCCTTTTTCTATTTTGTGTCAATATTAAATAAATAAATAAATAAAAATAACATAATTGCAAGATGTACGCTCTGAATTCTGAGAAAAGAAAACACAAACAAACAAACAAACAAACAAAAAACGATTCCCTTTTTTATTTTGTGGCAAAATAAAATAAAATAAAATAAAATAATAAACAGAAATGTAGATATACAAGATGTAAACTAAATTCTGAGAAAAAACAAATCCCTTTTTTATTTTGTGGCAACCTTTTATAAAATACAATACAAGAATTGCAAGATGTAAACTCAGAATTCAGAGAAAAAAATCTGAATTACGAGATGTAAAACCAGAATCTAGAGAAAAAAGTCTGAAACATGCTTCCATATTTAAGTGGCCTTTCGTGTAATTAATATTATATTATCTCCAAGTACAATATTTGGGGGGGAAATGAACTCATTTGCTAGAATGAATCAAACTTTCCATACTTATTAGAGAGATGACTGTATAGAATAAACTGATTCACCAGAACGAATCCTACTTTCCAGCAACACTTTTGAGAGAGGGAGTTGTATTGAATGAACTGAACCAACTCATTAGAATGAATGAAGCTTTTTACTGATTCAGAGTCATTCAACTGAAAGCAAATTTAATTAACACAAATCTCCTAACAGTGTTGCATATGCCAAACATTGTGATCTTCACTCCTCAGCACTCCTCAATATACAGTAGTCAGGTGGGCGGGCACCCACAGTTAGCCAATCAGAATCACTCTCTACCTATCGATCATTTTGTGTTTACTTGTATGTTGTGTTTTGGATGTTGGGGTTTCCATCAAGATTCCTAACTTAACCAGCAAGACTAACTTGGCCAAGAACTTGTTATTATAGTGCTGAAGCCACACAATGGTAGTGAAACGGCTGAAACTGTACTAGGACCTTCGCTGTCCGAACCACTAGTCTGTTCCTCATTAGCAGTGTGTAGATTGTCCTTATCTCTCCTTATTTCCTCAAGACCTCAGCACCCTTGACTGGTAATAAGGGCTTCTTTTTTTCACGCTTGACCTTTTTCGCTGACCCCGAATATAAGCTGCTAAGCGCTAATTTCATTATCGGGTGAAAGGTCATGATACCTGTGCTCTCCGGGCCCTGCTCTAATCAGTCGCTGTGTAATAGTGAGTGTCCAGTTACACCCCCTGTCTCTGATGCTAATGGCTGCGCTTGGGGTCGCAGGCCAAAGATCAGGGGTCGGGTCAGAGGCCTGGGAACTTGGGGCGATGCAGATCTATGCAGGAAAGAGGGTCAGCCCAGATGGCGAGAAGTATACTTTTGCTCCAGCAGCCATCTGATGGTTATGAAAATCGAGCTAAATTAGATTAGCATGTGGTGAGGAACACCATTTATATGTGTGTGAACTGGATCTGAATCAAGCTCTTAAGGAGTTTTAGAAAATAATTTTGTTAAAACTTTTGAACAGTTGTATACTGAGGACAAGCTGAATCACCACAGGCATTTACACTGTAAAACTTAAACTAAGACTGAAAAGAAAAAGTGCTTGTTACTACAAAGATGTTGATATAAAGTGCAATTCAACAAATTGGGAACAATACAATTTTTTTATTTTATTTTATTTTATAATTTTTTGTTATTTTTATTTTTTATTTTATTTTATTTTATTTTTAGATTTTTTTTAAATATAATATAATATAAATATAATAGTGTCTTATGCTAACTCACCAAGGCTGCATTAATTTGATACAAATAAATAAATAAATAAATTACAGAACAACAATACTGTGAAATATTATTCAATTAAAAAACAAAAAAAATGTTTTCTGTTTTAATATACATTTGTGTAGTTCAATAGATTGGAATCAATAAGATTTATTTATTTATTTATTTTTCAAGAAGTACGTTTTGATATCATTTGATACAAAAAAAAAAAAAAAACACAAAACAGTAATATTGTAAAATATTATTCAAATTAAAATTAATATACATATATTAAAAAAAAAATTCTAACAATATAAGTCTACTACTGTATCATTTTTATCAATTTAACACATTCTTGTTGAATAAAATATTAAAATATGAATTTATATATATATTTTTTAAAGGACAGAGGTTGTTTTGAATGGTAGTGTATGTTGTTGCAAAATATTTATTTTAAATAAAATGATTTTAAATAAATACTGTTGTTTCTTTTTTTATTATTTATCAAATAATCAGGATAAAAGTGTTATAATAAGTTCCATAATAAATAAATAGATAAATACACTGCTGTTCAATAATTAAGAATTTTTTTTTATGGTTTTTTTTTTTTTTAATATGCTTATCAAGGCTGCATTAATTTAGAAAAAAATACGGAAAAAATAACAGTAGTATAACAGTATTGTGAAATATTATTGCAATTAAAAATAACCGTGTAATATACTTTAAAATATAATTTCTTCCTGTGATGAATCAGAATTTTTCATCAGCCATTACTCCAGTGTGATTTATCAGTGATTATAAATGTTGAAAACATTTATTTTATTATTATTATTTTTTTGGAAGCTGTGATTATTTTTTTCAGGATACTTCGATAAAATAAAAAGTAAAAAATAAGAGCATTTAATAAATAAATAAATAAATAAATAATATAAATGCTTTAATTAATTAATTAATTAATTAATTAAGCAGCACAATTGT
Organism: Cirrhinus molitorella; assembly: GCA_033026305.1. Taxonomy (NCBI): domain Eukaryota; kingdom Metazoa; phylum Chordata; class Actinopteri; order Cypriniformes; family Cyprinidae; genus Cirrhinus; species Cirrhinus molitorella. Next base: position 12,625,480 of record CM065131.1, read on the forward strand.
TTCCAACACTGATGATAACTATCAAATCAGCATATTAGAATGATTTCTGAAGGACCATGTAACACTGAAGACTGGAATGGCTGATGAAAATTCGGATTTGATTACAGAAATAAATTGTATTTTAAAGTATTAAAGTACTAAAATAGAAAATCCTTATTTTAAACTGTAATAATATTTCACAATATTACTGTTTTTTTTCTGTATGTTTGATTAAATAAATGCAGCCTTGGTGAGCCTAAGAGATGTCTTTAAAAAACATTAAAGATCTTGATTTTGATCCCATACTTTTGAAAGGCAGTGTAAATTGATACACTGGCATTGATATTAAATCATGTGACTGATGTTATGATCTGGAAAATTCAGCTTCGCATCGCAGGAAAAAATATATTTTAAAGTAAAATAAAATATTGTTGAGTCAACTTAAAATAATTTGTTACATTTTCAATCCCGTGAAACTGCCCTGAATATGGAGCACGCATCTGAGAGCTGTCTACACACATAGCGCCACGTGTCGCCCTAGAGAAAACTGCTGCCCTGGGTGACTGCCTACATATATACCAAAAACCAAGATCCGCTATTCCTCAAATCATATTTTAAAACACATGGGAAAGACATAATAATTTGGTCAAATATGACACACAGCTCAACTTGCTCAGTCATAGTTTTTTTCTTTTAAAAACAGGCAATAAAAACAAAACCAACCGTTTGAACGCACAGCTGCTGTGTTTGTATGCATGATTCTGTGAGAATAAAACTGGAATATGACAGGACGTGGTCCAATGCATCTTCCCAGAAGCATGAGTTCTCTGCACAGCAGGTGTCTAAATATTCTCAGTTTTTCCTCAGGAGTGTCTGGGCCAGTAGCAGAGCTGCGGTCTGGGTTGTAGGATCTGTATACTGGGCTCGGTCCCGTTCCCTGCTTGTGTTAATGAAGTGCTGACATGAGTGCCCAGACTGGCTCACTGCAGGCCCAGCTCAGGATTGATGACGTGGTCACTGTGGAGAGAAGCTGCGGCTGCTGGTTAGAGTTATGAGTGATAGACGGGGACCCGCTGTTCTCCGGCTCACGGCCTTAACCTACTGTTCCAGGAGATGTTAAACAACATTTAATCAAGTCGTGCGTAGTACTAGACCACAGATACAAGGCAGTTCATTTTCAGCTGTCCCTAGCTTAAAAGTATTTTAATGGTTTTAGACTTCTCTCATTTACTGAGACGTTTCAGAAGAATGCTATACAGTGGACATATTAAAATCACTGTAATAACAGAGCCTTTTTAAATACTCATTTAAAGCTATACTCAGGTTTAGACCTTTAGACTGTTCTGAAGTTATTTGCTATATCTTTTCTAATTGATCCGGCTTATGGTTTTTGAAAACCAGCCTAACAAATCACTCAAAATCCATTAGACTTTCATTGAGGGGGTGAAAAGTTTTGTACAATGAGACTTATGGTGTATTTAAGCTGTTTATTGTTATAGCAAAGCTTAACAACTCCCTACTGGAGAAAAAAAAAAGTTAAAACCAGTCTAAGCTGGTTGGCTGGTCTCCCAGGTTTTAGCTGGTTAAGCTGAGAGACATGCTAAAAGCCCAAGCAAGCTTAAAACAGTTACTTTCATCTTAAACGAGCTATGACTAGGCAACAAGCTTAGCCTGGTTTTAGAGTTTTTTTTTTTATACATTTTTTTTTTATATATTTGCTTGTTTGTTTTTTTAAGTTACTAAATGGTTTTAATCGGGTGTAGCTGTTTTTTTTATTATTATTTATTTATTTTACAAAATCAGTTTTGCAGTTTTCGCAAAATCGGTTTTAGCTTTTTTGCTACTTTTTTGCTAAATCAGCTGGTTTTAGATGTTTTTTAGCTGGGTTTTTCTAAATCAGCTGTTGTTAGCTTGTTTTACTTGTTTATTTTTTTTACTCTTTTTTTCAAGTGGTTTTAGCTGTTTTTGCTAAATGAGCTGGTTTTACCTGTTTTTTTAATACCTTTTTTTACTCTTTTCTTTTCAGGTGGTTATAGCTGTTTTTGCTAAATGAGCTTGTTTTAGCTGTTTTTTTAGGTGGTTTATCAGCTGGTCTTAGCTTTTTTTTTTTTTTTTTTGCGAAATCAGCAGATTTTAGCTGTTTTTGCAAAATTTGCTGGTTTTAGCTGGTTTTAGCAGTTTTTTTTTACTTGGTTTTTCCTAAATTAGCTGGTTTTACCTGGTTTTACCTGTTTTTTTAATACTTTTTTTTTTACTCTTTTCTTTTCAGGTGGTTATAGCTGTTTTTGTAAAATGAGCTGGTTTTAGCTGGTTTTAGTTGGTTTATTCAGCTGGTCTTAGCTGTGTTTTTTTTTGTTTTTGTTTTTTTTGCTAAATCAACAGATTTTAGCTGTTTTTGCAAAATGAGCTAATTTTTTTTTTTTTTTACTTGGTTTATCCTAAAGCAACTGGTTGTAGTTGTTTTTCCTAAATTACCCGGTTTTAGCTGTTTTTTTTTTCTTTTTTCTAAATCAGCTGGTTTTATCTGTTTTTGCAAAAAGCTGGTTTTACCTTTTTTTTTGTTTTTTTTTTTACCTTGTTTACCTTTTTTAGCTAAAGCAGCTGGTTTTAGCTGTTTTGATAAATAATCTGGTTTTAGATGTTTTTTTTTTTTTTTTTTTTTACACTAAATCTATCAACAGTCTTTATACAAGTTACCATTAGTAATGAAAGCTTGAGGAAAATAATCTTACAAAACATAATTAACAACAAACAAAATTGGGAGAAAAGCTGTTTTTATACAATTTCCAAACACTCCCCCCTAAATTTCATTGGTCGAACAAAAAGAAAGCCCCCCCCCCCCACCCCCCACCCCTCACTTCATTGGTTGCTGCAGCACTGGTGTGTCAATCAAGTTTGGATGTCTTTGCATAATAAGCTGGAATGAAAGAAATTATGTGAACATCTGTTTTGCATATATAAAAAATGCGTAGGATGGTATAAATCATGTACAGTATAGATTCAAAATGATGTCAATATAATTTCTCCACACTAAAATATCAATATATATGTCATTCTATTGAAGCATGGCCTATAAAGTTGGATGGGAGAGCTCTTCACCAACACTCGCTAATTCTTGTTTGTCTTAATGAGATCCAGGCTGAATAATTAAAATGTGGACTTTATTACCTTTCATAACATCCAGCTACAACTTCATGTCATTTCCACAGCACTGCACTTAAACGATACTAATGAAAACAAGCTCATTAAGATAGAAGAAAAGGCTACAAGCCAATTAATTGCCACTGAAGTTTGTTCAGTTAAAGTTATCCATTGACTTGATGAACTTCCTTTTTTCATGTTGTTTTCAGTTGAGTAAACCAGTCTAGAAACAAAGTAAAACCAATCTGCTGATCTCTGAAAAGGTTGATTAATGTTCAGTCTAACATGGTGGCATACATTGAGTTTAATACATCGAGTTCATCTTGCTTTTAAGGCCAGCTAGGGAAGACAGAGGAACGTTGTCACTGGTGTATAGCTGTGAAATGCATGTGGAGAGACGGAAAGGGAGTGCGCTCTTGTGAGTGTGTGTGTGTAATAAGAGAAGACAGAGCAATATGTTCACGTTAATCATAGTGAAACCATGCCACCTGAGAGAAAGAGGGAGAGAAGACACACAAATTGCCACAGAGACATAATGACAACCTTAAACTTCCTCTCAGAAGTGGCCTTGGGCTTGTGCTACTGTGGGCCTGTCATTTGCTAATCAGACTGACAGGGTAAGGGTAAGTTTTGGACATGGCGTGTGATTGCAGGTTGGAAACTTTAGTACTCAAAGGGGGCGATAGTATTACTTTTAAATGTCTGTACCACTACGTCAGGTATTACTAGTTATACAAATGTCGTCAGTTTTCCAAACTTCCAGTCTGGTTCAGAAAGACTCTACTCAAACTAAAGAAAGCCTGTTTAACCATCCTAAGCTGTTTATTCTATTTTGGTCAACTTGGTGTTTTGATCAGTCATCAGGGGTGCATTTCCCAAAAGCCTCGTTAGCTAACTATGGTTGTTAGCTCCATTGAACTCTTTTGGTAACTCCAGAACCTTCGACCATAGTTCATTCTGGGAAACGGACCCCTGGTTAGCTAGTTGTTAGTTAGTTAGTTGGGTAAAGGGATAACCTCAACTTTTGCTATCAAAAACTGGGAATGTAAGCAGCTAAGTCTCTGAAGAATTGATAATGCTTAAATATATGTGACTCTGGAGCACAAATCCAGTCTTAAGTAGAACGGTATATTTGTAGATTTTTTTTCTTTTAATGCCAAAAATCATTAGGTAGGACGTTGGTCAGGGGTTGGGGTTTGGAGACAAAATATTTTATTTCCATACCAAAACTACATATTTTGCAGGTTGATCATAAACACAGCTAAAAAGCTTACTCCCACAGAGGCCATCCTTCACAAAACTAATTTCTACCACAGTTTTATCACAGGTAGAATGCAAAATGTTTCAATACAAACATTTCAGTCAAATGGATTTTATGTAATATTTCAAACTTTTAACCCACGGGAGAAAAACAAACCCGACCCAATTCCATGGAAAAAATGTGGATTTGGCAGCCCAAAATCCAATACGAGCTACATCCAAAGCGATTTAAATACTCTGTATATTGATAGTGACTCCGTGATGCACGAAAATTATATTCAATAGTAGAATGTTTGGAAAAGCGGGATTAAGTAAACAGTCTCGCACAAGGCTTTAATACAAAAACACACACAATGAATGGTGACTGCGGAAAGCAAAAGTCGAATTTTGGACATTTTGGGCGATTTAGAAATCCCGTCTGGACGCATTTTTATATTATTATATATATTACATTTTAAAATATATTCAAATATAAAACAGTTATTTTAAATGTAAAAATATTTCAAAATGTTACTGTTTTTGCTGTACTTTGGATCAAATAAATACAGGCTTAGTGAGCAGAAGAGAGGTCTTTACTGAAGAGTTCATTTGAAAAACTCTGTTTTTAACAGTTTTCAAAAATCATGTTTTAAACAACATTTTTATCAGGCCAGTCCCCTAAAATATAGTATTTGCTTGAAATATTGCTGATGTTAATATTTCAATAATTAAAAAAAAGGAAAGGACATGACGTGTGGCCTGGGACTGGGAATTTGTATAGAATTTATAATATATTTTTTTTTATTTTAGTAACTAACTACAGTTTTCATCATGCTGTATCTGTAATCTGCAGTGGACTTTAATTCGTAAGTAATATACCCAGCTATATATATATATATATATATATATATATATATCTTTATTTATTTGATCCAAAGTAGAGCAAAAACAGTAACATTTTGGAATATTTTTACTATTTAAAATACCTGTTCAGCATTTATCTGAAATAAAAAGCTTTTGTAACATTTACGAGATACCATTCAAAAGCTCAGAGTCACACACACACACACACACACACACACACACATATATATATATATATATATATATATATATATATATATATATATATATTATCTTTTCTTTATTCAGGAATTATTAATACTTTTATTGGATGCTTAAATAGATCAGAGATGAAAATAAAGACATTTATAATGTTACAAAAGATTTCTTTTTCATATAAATGCTGTTCTTCCGAACTTTCTGGTCATCAAAGAAACCTGAAAAACATCTGCTCTGCTGTTTTTAACATAATAAAGTGCTCTAAGAATACAAATAGCTATTAAACAAAACAAAGGAGCATTCACAAACAAACAATGCAAAAACAAACAAACAAACAAAAACCTTAAACCAGCCTAAATATATTTGTTGGTTACAGTTTTTAAACTGATTTCCCAGCCTTGCCAAGCTGTTCCTTAATTAGTCTAAATTGGTCGTCCAGTTAGTCCCAGGCAAACCACACCAAAACTGGTCCTCCAGTCTTTAAAACGTACTCAGCAGAAAAGTATATGTTAATGTCTGCTATAGCATCCCTTTTGAACACAGCATGTGTATACGCAGTGTAACGGATTGCATTCTGGGACATCTCTAACCGCAGCAATGACTGAAATCAAGCTTGCGTAGCTAGAAGCAGTGCATTTCTATAAATACTCTAAAGCTACTTATATGTGTATCTTATATCAGTCTAGGTCTCTTGACAGGTCTCACATCACATGTATAGTTTGCAAGTACTTTTTTGCTTAATTTAGCTGAATAACAGTTAAGGTTGATCTGGTGTCTCTTAAAAACAGTGTTTTTGTTGTGTCTGTGATGCAAAGTAAATGAAAGTCCTTTTACGCTGTCAACAGCTGACGAAATGTAAGGCTCATTCGAGTGAGCAGGCTGTCTGGGTGTTAAAAAGGCCCTCGAGGACCCTCCTTTTTCTCCAACGCCTCTCCCCGTTCCACCCTCCCTCCTTCCACCCTATTACTGGCTGAGAGCATCCCACCCAAACTGCATCTGTTACTATGGCAACAGACCCCCTCTAGGGGGACGGGTACCATCATTAAGTAGCGGCTGCTCCTGTCGGAGCGCGGCTGAGACTTTTCAGCCCAAATTCGGGCGCTCCTCCTCCTCCCAGAACGCCGGTGCCATCTTGTCACAGACGCCACGACAAACACGCCTCCGTTTACATGTACGTTATCTCGACATATTTCTTATCGCTCAGCTGGGGAGAAATTGTCTCGGCGGTTCGACGTGTCATTTCCAGTGACTCTGAATGACAGTGTTTTGTCACGACGAGGGTGTGCGGGTGGAAAGAGTATTTCAGGAGGTGTTAAAAAGACACAGTGTTGTTTGCTTTGGGCTCCTAGGGTTAAATGAACACCATCTGTTGACCGGAGAGGCCTATGGTTCTGGAATATGTGAATATCAATTAGTTGCGTTTTATTTGGGAGTCTCGGCTGTAACAAGATGCTCCGTATTCACACACAGCTTCAGGATGTGGAAGGAGGTGTGTGTGTGTGTGTGTGTGTGTGTCGACGAGCGGCATTCTTAATTAAACCTAATTGATATGCATGGAAAAGGGCTGATATCTGTGTGCGAATTTGACTGTTATTGTGAGCATATGGCGCCTCAGACAGGGGAGATGGTCCCTTTTTTCCCCTCTTGATGAGGGGCCCTCTTTGGGGCCGGGCCCCGGCTGTGAGGCGAGGGTGGGGCCCTGGCAGTGCTTCTGCCATTTTTCTTTTATTTTATTAACCCGTCCATTATTTTCTATCACAGCCTTATCCTGTCTTCTCCATCTACCCTCGGTTTTCGTTCTTTATCCTTGTCTTTTTTTCAAAACCTCCCTTTATCACTTCCCCTCTCTCTCTCTCTCTCTCTCTCTCTCTCTCTCTTTCTCTCTGTCTCATTAGGACAGATGGAGGAAGAGTGTTTTTTGTCTGCTGGGTCAATGTGAAGTTATTAACCTGCGCAGATTGCACTCCTTCCCCTAGTCTTATTTTTATCTCAATTCTCCGAATGAAGGAGTGTGGGGGAGAGAAGAGTCGACTGGTTTTTAGAGTTTGCGAGGCAGTGCCATATTGATATTCTTTAAACGCTCTGGTTTGGGTTTGTTATAAAACTCTGACCCTGAGTATTAAACATCTACAGTTCGGCTATCGATTTTTGGACTTGGCCAACTTTTTACTTCAAGATTGAAAATCTCACATTGACACTGTTTGAAAATTCAGCATTTAAAATGTAAGCAATGGTGATGATGTTAAATATATGCAATAAGGACAATCAAAGTTCAGATAAAAAATAACTAACTTAAAATTTGTGAACAGTTTTTATAGTTATGGAGGTCGAGAAATTACATGATTTTGGTAAAGATGACAAATAATTATTATGATTGCCCATAGCAGCTTAAGTACGTAAAAGTAACAAAAAAGTCTGTTTGGCATGGGTTTCGAACTTGCGCTAAAAAAGCCGCGCTGTGGAACGCCAATAATGAATGCACTGAGCTATCGAACCGCAGAGATTAGGCCGTGGATTTTTGGGTTGAAGTCAAATATTTACTGGAATATCAAAATCGTGCAATGAGCATACCTGCCTTTATTAGAAAGCTTAATGTCACGTCAGTTTTTGTTGTCAGAATCGGCAAATTCAATCACATATGGAGTGGAGGACCTGAACAAGGAACTTGGTCAGCAGATAACACGACCACCAGTTAAACTGTAAAACCGGCAATCACAGCTGGATCAAGGTCAACATCCACATCAGCACTGAGCTGAACTAAATCATCGATGGCACGTTCCAAACGAAACAGAAGGTAGTCGCTTGGTGCATTTGGTATTAAATGCAAATCATTAGCAATGGTGGTACTAGTAGTATCCACAGTAGTACAGCCGTAACAATAGCAATCCTGTTTGACCAATCCTGCATTGAGAGAAGTTAGGACTGCCTACCTTATTAACATATGGACACGGAAATAAATAAATGTAGAAATAAATAACACAAGTGGTACAAAAATAGCACAATAAAAAAAGACACTTTTGAGAATTTTTTTTCATTTATTCATTAATTTATGCATATCTGCATTTATTTATTTCAGCATTTAATTATTTATTTATTCATTAATTTATGTATTTCCACATTTAATTATTTCAGCATTTATTTAAATGCTAATTCATGTGAATTAATTTGTTTATTCATTTATGTATTTCTACATATTGTATTGTATGTATTTATTTATTTATTTATACTTAAGTCATTTATCATCCTCCATATACAGTGACTGTGCTTGTTGAAACTAATATGTATAAAATATGTATATAAAAAGTGAAAAAAGTGATACATTTTGTTTTTAGTGACAAATAAACTTTAAAAAATGCAATGTTTTGATCTATCTACCTACCTACCTATCTATCTATCTATCGTTCTAGCGTTCTAGCGTTCTATTTATCGTTCTGTTGTTCTGTCTGTTGTTCTATCTACACTGTAAAAAATAAAAAACAATTTGTTGAGTCAACCTAAACAATTTGTCTGCTGCCTTAAAATTTTAAGTTGAATCAACTCAAATACCTAAGTTGTCACTCTATCTATCTATCGTTATATCTTTCTATAATGTTATCACTTTATCTAGTTGATAGGTATACATTATTATAGATTTAGTATTATTAGAAAAATATAAATTAATTCATACCTATACCTAATACCTAATTCATACCCCCCCCCCCCCACACACACACACACACACACTTATTAAATAAATATTTTATACATATCAAAACTATAATAGTGTCTCATGATACTATAATAACACTAGTGTATGTCAGTTAAGAATATATTTCTGAATCAGTCTAAACCTGACTGACTTCAGTGCTGGCAGGGTTTCAAGCCAGGAGCTTTGTGGTTTTGATAATGCCTTAAAACCCAAACTTGGCTAAAACTCCAGCACTGTTTTTCTGCTGCCTTGAATGCACATGTTTTGCTTTAGGAAACTGTAATCTAGTTTTCTGTGCTGCATCTGTTGTCTAGTAATGTTCCCTCCACATTACCCATTATAGAGAAAAGACACTATTCTCTCGTTTCCACAGGTGTCTTCTCAAGTGTTTTTATTTTTATTCCTGACAACACTGCTTCGTTAGTGCTGCTCTTTACCTCCGAGCACTGCTATCTTTTCTATTCTTCATGCTAATGCTCCTCTGTTATTCTCTGTGTGTGCATGAGTGTGTGTGTGTGTGTGCCTCGGGCCTATCACATCTCTGCCTTGTGAAACCTGTGTGTGAAACCGCTGTAGTCAGCATTCTGCGAGATGCGCAGTCCCTTGTGGTTAGTAAACAACACACTCCTGCGGGCCGAAACGGTTTGAGAGGGCGATCCAGGAGCAGAGGAGAAACAGACTGAACAACAGAGAGAATATTAACGGCATCTGGGATGTGCAGTTTGTGTATTCTCACAGCCATTAGACATGCGTTTTGTATGTAGCATTTGCCTGTTTATGTGCTAATGTTTCTCTTACCCATTTTTCCAGAACAGTGAGTCACTGCTTGCTTTGGAAAGTAAACACTAAACACAGTTTTAGATTCCCAGAGGGAAGTTTTATCGCTCTGTCACAACTCAGGAGACTATAGTCTCAGTTATGTTTCATCTGAGTACTTTCTTTAAAGACAGTAGAAGCAAATGAGACAATTATTAGCATTGGGAAGAAGTATAATACTGATCAAATTAATGTAGCATAGCACAGATGAATTTGCGAAGAAGGACAACTAAATGGTTAATGAATGGATGCTCCTTTTTGTCTAGATGTATTAATTATTCAGAAATACTTAAAAAATACAGTCTGTAAATATCTTATTACATATCTTCTGTAATGATTTTAGAATACATTTAAAATTATATGAAAAACGGGCTTTTGTGACAATGAAGGGAAAAAAAGACATGAAAAGGATGAAATTCTTCTTATTGTATGTTATTTCTCATAGAAGCAGTTTTGTTCATACACTGCTGTTCAAAAGTTTGCTAATCAAATTTGAATTTATTTGATCAAAAATTAAAATATTCAAAATTAAAATAACAGTTTTCTTTTTTAATATACTTTAAAATATAATTTATTTCTGTGATGCAAAGCTGATTTTTTATCAGCCATAACTCATAATAAACAGTATTTATTCAAAATATAAATCTTTTCTAACAATATAAGTCTTTACTATCACTTTTTAATCAATGTAACACATCATTGCTGAATAAAAGTATTAATTTCTTTCAAACAAAAGAGGAAAAAAAAAAAAAAGAGAAAAAAATACTGACCCCAAACTTTTAACAGTATATTGTTAAAAAAAAAGATTTCTATTGTGAATAAATGTTGTTCATCAAGAATACTGGAAAAAATGTTACAGATAAAAAACCAAACAAACAGCAGCTGTTTTGATCATTGATAATAAATCAGCACATTAGAATGATTTCTGAAGGATCATTTGACATAAGACTGGAATACTGATGCTAAAAGTTCAGCTTTGTGTCACAGGAACAAATTATGTTTTAAGGTATATTAAAATAGAAAACCACAAATAGAAATTCACAATATTACATTTTTTTTTTTCTTTTTTTTTATTAAATAAATGCATCCTTGGTGAGCAGAAAAGAAAGAAAAAAAAAAAAAAAACATTAAAAATCTTACTGATCAAACCAAAAACTGATTTTTATGTTTTATTTATTTGGCCAAGTCAAAGTCATGTGGTGCAACCAACACTTTCTTTTACTCTCTAAGAGAAACTGTTGCATATGTATTTTTCCTTTTCTGCCATTAAGTTCTGGTTATGTGAGATGTGAGTATACATTTATCACTTATTATTCTCATAACAAGTGTTTATTTCAGCAGTGACTTGATAATGGTGATCAAATCCTGCTGACAGAATGAGAACATTCCAGCACTTTTCTGGCCACAGCTGAACGAATGTAAAATCAAGATGCAATCTTTTAACCCCCCAATTTTTAAACTCCAATTATTTTCTCTTCCCGCCCATTTCTGCTGGTCGCTCTCTTATGTCTGGCCTGTACTTCCACTCGACTCCCTCAGATTGTCAGTCCACGGCCATTTTTCTCGCAGCGGCCTTCCTGTCATTCTATTGAGGTTGAGTGCACAGAGTTGAGTGGTAGTCGATAATGAGGAACAAAGAGGACAAACCCGATACTGAATATGGCTGATTGTAATTGTGTGGTGAGGATGAAGCTCTTCCCCAGGATTGATTGCAGGTGGTAGGTGGAGAGACTCTGATTCCATTTGATTCTCAGCAGAGAGCTCCTTCTCCATATCAACCTAATCTCCACTCTGTAGGACATCTGCCCACTCTGTCTCTGTGTGTGTGTGTGTGTGTGTGTACAGGAGAGAGACCACAGCCATTGCATAGCTCAGCACATGTACTCATTCTATCCATGGTCAAGTCGATGTGTGACTCACACAGTCAATGTGTGAAAGAAAGAGACAAAGTCGGACTAATATTGAAAATCGCAGTGCATCTAGGTACTTTATCTTCCGGTGAGGAAATAGATAATCATGAATAATTAATATCATGACTTGTGGTTGACTGATATGGGTTTTAATGGCCGATACCAATATCTAGAGAAAAGAGGCACACTGGGCAAAATCCATAAAAACAGGGCACAGTGTACTGTGTTAATATGAAGGGACTGTATTATCCACATTGAATTTTGAGGTGTTTTACATGTATTTTAAATTTTGCACCACATTGCATTGTGTTGTAGAAACAGAAATGTCTGTAAAATTAATGGACAATATCCTAGCAGAAAATTACCATTATTTATTTATTTATTGCACTGTATACATAATGATAGATAGATAGATAGATGGATGGATGGATGGATGGATGGATGGATGGATGGATGGACGGATGGATGGACAGACGGGCGAACGGATAGATAGATAGATAGATAGATAGATAGATAGATAGATAGATAGATAGATAGATAGATAGATAGATAGATAGATAGATAGATAGATGGATGGATGGATGGATGGATGACAAAAAGATAGATGGACGAATGGAAGGATTATTTATTTATTGCACTGTATACATAATGATAGATAGATAGATAGATAGATGGATAGATAGATAGATAGATGGATGGATGGATGGATGGATGACAAAAAGATAGATGGACGAATGGAAGGATTATTTATTTATTGCACTGTATACATAATGATAGATAGATAGATAGATAGATGGATGGATGGATGGATGGATGGATGGATGGATGGATGGATGGATGGATGGACGGACGGACGGACAAATAGATAGATTGATGGAAGGATAGATAGATGGTCAGACGGGCGAACGGATAGATAGATAGATAGATAGATAGATAGATAGATAGATAGATAGATAGATGGATGGATGACAAAAAGATAGATGGACGAATGGAAGGATTATTTATTTATTGCACTGTATACATAATGATAGATAGATGGATGGATGGATGGATGGATGGATGGATGGATGGATGGATGGATGGATGGACGGACGGACGGACAAATAGATAGATTGATGGAAGGATAGATAGATGGTCAGACGGGCGAACGGATAGATAGATAGATAGATAGATAGATAGATAGATAGATAGATAGATAGATAGATGGATGGATGACAGAAAGATAGATGGACGAATGGAAGGATTATTTATTTATTGCACTGTATACATAATGATAGATAGATAGATAGATAGATAAATAGATAGATAGATAGATAGATAGATGGATGGATGGATGGATGGATGGATGGATGGATGGATGGACGGACGGACAAATAGATAGATAGATTGATGGAAGGATAGATAGATGGACAGACGGGCGAACGGATAGATAGATAGATAGATAGATAGATAGATAGATAGATAGATAGATAGATAGATAGATAGATAGATAGATAGATAGATAGATGGATGACAAAAAGATAGATGGACGAATGGAAGGATTATTTATTTATTGCACTGTATACATAATGATAGATAGATAGATAGAATGGATGAACGGAAATACAGATGGATGGACAACAAAAAGATAGATAGACAGATGGACGAACGGAAGGATTATTTATTGCACTGTATACATAATGATAGATGGATGGACGGGCGAACGGATAGATAGATAGATAGATAGATAGATAGATAGATAGATAGATAGATAGATGTTTTTGTATTCATACAAAATCTTTACCTTGTAAAATAGTTACCTTTTCCTGTGAGATTGGATTGGAACAACACTAAAATGACTCTGCCGTTTTCATGAAATAAAGCACATCTTTTGGAACAACCATCATTACTGTCATTATTTCCCTTTTTGGCGCCATTTGAGACTGAAAAAAAAACTGGTCGCCCTATTGTTGAGTGTTCTTTCTAGCATAAACGCCCATTTCCCTTGAGAATTAGATTGCATTTCAGACTTCAATATTTCTTTTACAAAGATTCCATCTACACTAGCAATGATTCTCTTTCTCTCACTCGTTCTTGAGAGGGTGGAAACATTACATGGAGAGTTTTCTCAATGACGGCACTCAGCCTGGTGCCCGGCCTTCAGAGGATATAGGCATCAGATAATATTCCTCCTATAAACACAAACTTCCTCTTATGTTTTCTCCAATCAATCGCTGAGTCTTTCCTAGCATCTTTTTTCCTTCAATTCTCTCATCATATGTTTTTTTCTCTTTCCCCTATTCGTATTTATTTCTTGTCACTGAGCCGCTAATTTGTTAGCTACAGCGTTTGGAAAAAGTGTCAGTGGTTTTCAGCAAATATTGCTAACTGTGTGCATTTAGTTTTCGATTTCATCAGTTTTCTTTAAGCATCTAAGTATTGCTAACAAATCCAAAGCTCCAAAGTATTAGCTTTAGATAGAATCAGTTACTTTTAAACAACTAAATATTGCTAACAGTGTGATTTTGGATTTAGATTAGCCTACACTTCTTTATTTAGAAAGCCAGCTGCAATTGAGTTGCTAACAATGTGAGTTTAGTTCTGAATAGCAGGTATTGCTAGCATTTTGAGTCCTTTCTAGAGCGCTCTTGGGAACAGTTTAGTCCTGGATAACATTTTCTTTTAAAGTATTGCTAGCATTGTGAGGTGTCTTTGGAGGGCTCTTGGGATGCAGCTGAGGGAATCGATAGGTCAGAGGTTATCTCTAGGGAACACAAGGCCTAATGGGATTCTAATGACACATCTCAACCTCATTGGTCAATAGCCACAATGCACACTCAGACAAACGCAGCTCCATGTCGATAATGCTTCAGAACCTAAAATCCTGGATAAAGCCCATAAACTTTCTGGAGGCAGACAAAGAGTGACTAAAACTCGTCTGTTTGAGGATGGCAGTGTTTAAAAAGTTTGATTTCTGGCTCTGAGGTTCTTTCATAGATGTTGACAGTGATTGAGGACTGCTAGTGTGCTTCCTAACTGGCTTTGAGACTGTAGGGTCATATTGATGAGAATTAGAGTGAAAAGGACTTGCTGGAGGTGAGTGTTCACTGTAGTGGGCAGCTGAGCTCATCCTGCTGCCGGCATGTTTTGAAGGACGTAAATGCGCTTGATAAATCTCCCCTTTTGCAAGAGAGCTGACACAATGTGCAGCCACACTGATAATGAAGAGTCGTTCGAGGAGCCAATTAGAGTTTGTTCACCAAAATATTACAGGCGGTTTCTATTCTACTCGATCCAGATTCAGTTTTGGTTTGCTCTACACACAAGTCATATAGCATAGATCCATATGACAGATCTTGATCTTGGATGACAACTCATTTTCCTTCCTTTGAATCGCTCTGGCTTTTTTTTTTTTTTTTTGGGTGAAATTAAAAACAGATCAGAAAAACAGATGCAACAGAAGTTGGAAATAATGGAGGAAGTCAGTTTGATGGCTATGAGAACTCATATCAAACACTGTAATATAAATAGTCTAAAATAATATTTGAAAATCTAAGTCACTTAAAACTTATTTATTAATAATCAAGTGATGCAAAAAGGTGTACTTTATATATGTACTTTATATAAGTATACTTTTTAGCATCACATTACTTTAATTTGCCAGACAAAATCTTTTCTAAGCATTAGAAAAAGCTAAACTACTTAATATATTATCATTATTATTATTATAATTAAAAAAAGTATACATGTATTTATTTATAAATTTAATAATAATAATAATAATAATAATAATCAAGTTTTAAAATATACTTTTTAAAAATGTTTTTGCATCACATTAATTTGGCAGACCAATATATAATATATTTATATATTATACAAAAATAATCATGAATAAAAACATAATTTAAGTTTTAAAATATACTTAGAAGAAAGTGTATGTAGAAAATGTTTTTGCAACACTTGACTTTAATTTGGCAGACTAAAGCTTTTTAAATATTAAAAATAATAAATAAATAAAATGTTACTTTATAAGGTTAAAAATATGTATGTATTAATTGATCACAAATAATAATAATAATAATAATAATAATAATAATAATAATAAAGCTTTTAAATATACTTAAAATAAAATGTTTTTGCATCACATGACATTAATTTGGCAGACATTAAATATTAATAAGCCATTTTTTAAAAATCTAAAACATGAATGTATTGTTATTATGCTAAACTACTTAATACAGTTTTCATGTTTTGTCTTAAAAAAATTGTCTCCAAAAGATGATAAAAAATCTGAATGTATTAATTTATTTACCACAAATAATGATAATAATAATGCTTTTGCATCACATGACTTTAATTTGGCAGACTAAAGCTTTTTAAATCTTAATTAATAAGCAGTTAAAAAAGTAACTTTATAATGTCAAACTACTTAATAAGGATTAATTTATTTATTTAATCAGACTTTTTCTTCATTATGGTATCAGGACAATTGTACAACGCATGTAAGGTATATTGTTTTGATGCACCGTGATGAATCAGTGATTTTAATCTTTATGCCCTCCAAATATATTATTTAAAGAAAAAGATCTGTCCTACTCCCCCTCATTTTGTTCCAAACCAAGACATTATTTTTTTTTTTTTGTGAAACATAAAATAATACATGTTCAGTGTTTTTGTCTATGATGGATATAGATTTTGATACTAAAAAGTATTAAAGTATTTTGTGTTCCCAAAGGAAATAAAGTCTTACATGTTTAGAACAACATGAGGTTGAATAAATGATGATTTGGTAAACTATCCAAGTAATTATTTGTATAAAGTAAAAAGTAAGCATTTTTAAACTATTTTTTAAATACATTACTACTGTAGATGTAACCATATCAAATGCCACTTGCTTTGATATTTTGTTATATATAAGCATTCAAATATGGTTTTAGGCCCACTGCACCCATACATACATTATTTATTTTAGTACCCAGTAAAATTAGACTGTTAAGACCAGAATTAGGTTATATCATAGTGCGTGTGTGTTTGTTTGAAAAAAGTCATGCATGTTGCATCTGCACATTTGGCTTCACCATCTGCACAGCACATGCAGATAAATCTCACAAATTGGACTGTTTGGCAAACGGTGTTGGTGGTGGGTAGTGAGTGTGCGTGTTTGTGCGAATAGGTCTGTTTTTGTTTTATTTGCATATTAATTCATTATGTGTCGAGTGTATGTGTACGTCTCATGCCCACATCCCGAGAGAAACAGCGTTTTTCAAAGCTTCCACAGTTATTTCCTCTAATTCTACCCTTCTTTCAGGTGAGCCAACCGCATGATCACACGGTACGTGTGTATTTTGATGTGATTTTTAACTAGCGGATTGTAATTCCGTGAACAAAATGTGGTATTTACATAAACAGGCGAAAAAAAGCAACCACTTATTTTGTTCCCATTATGTCAAAATATCCTCGGTGGCCTTATGCAACATCATAACATCACAGGCTTTTGAAGATTAGCTTTGCTTCAAAGCCCTGCTCTTTTTCTGGCCTATTTCTTCCAGACACGCTCTTAATTAATATCTATTTCTATGCCTGGGCTTAAACGTGCATTAAGGGCAGCCAAGAATTCATCTCCTTTAATCTGCACAAGGAACTGCGAGGAACCTTTTATGTCGTTTTTGTTTTCATCTGTCTCTCTTGGAGAGACTTAGAACGGTATTTTTGAAGTTGGCTGCCGTTCCCAACTGGAGGGCTTCATAAAGCGCGTTTCTAGACGCTTTGGTCTGTTTGCGGTTTGTGACGGTAAATTCAGAAGGACCCGAAGAAAGGTGAAGATTTGATTTCCAGCGTTGCCGCAGACTGAAAGAGATATCTGAGGTGGAAGATGTTTTTCTGCCTTTGTTGTTGAGGAACAGGAAGATGTTAGGCTGTTGTAAACATGCAAATGTTTCAGAGGATATGTGTTGGAGTGTGAGTCGACGGGGAAAATATTCACACGTGCGTACGCGCAGATTTTTGTCAAAAGCGTTTCATTTTTTCTACTTCGCGCACAGAAATACTTACTGTACTACAAGACTCAGCAGTGTGAGTAACACGAGCGCCGGTTCCCCCGAGGCGCAGCGTGAAAACCGTGAGTCGTTTCGCTCTACCTGGAGGGTCTGTATGGTACAGGGGAATGAACACATTTACAAACACTCCCTCTCAAACTCTTTAAGTGCATATTTGACCTGGGTTACAACACTTTCTCCCCCCATCCCTCACTCTGTGTCTCATCCACTGTTTTAAATAATGCATCTGCCTGCTAGAGAGAGGCCTATTACTGCCTGATTTCACCCAGGGGACTTCAGAGAGCTGTGTGTGCGTGAGCGGCTGGGGGTGGATGTTGGTCTTTATAGTCCTGTGGGACTGTCACCTCTGTTGTAGAGCTACGTTTTGGAAAAAAACTGTCTATGAATCTTCAGGGGCTTGTGTTTGTGTGTGTCTTGTGGTAGATATGTATTTGTTTGTTTGTTTGTTTGTTTGTGTATATAACATCAGTGTATGTATTTTTGGTGTGAGATCAGGTGGTAAATTCTAAACTGTTAATATAGCATTTATACACTGTTAGTGTGCATGCATATAGTCAGAGGTTTACATACACCTTGCAGAATCTGCAAAATTGTATTTATTTTAACAAAATAAGAGGGATCATACAAAATGCATGTTATTTTTTTTTATTTAGAACTGACCTGAATACGATACTTAACAGAAAAGATGTCTACATATAATCCACAAGAGAAAATGATAGTTAAATTTATAAAAATGACCCTGTTCAAAAGTTTTCATGCACTTGTTTTTTTTTTTTTTTTTTGAGTGATAGTTCCTTTCTTTGGTTTTTCAGCATTTTTGTGTATTTGAACTCTTTTCATCAATGATTGTATGAATTTGAGATCCTTTTTTTCCACACTGAGGACAACTGAGAAACTCATGAAACAATTACAGAAGGTTCAAACTCCCACTGATGCTTCAGAAGGAAAACAATGCATGAAGAACCAGGGGTGTAAACCTTTGAACAGAATGAGCATTTGTAAATTTTTAATTTGACCAAAAAAAAAAAAAAATCACACACTCACACACACACACACACACACACACACACACACACACACACACACACACATATAGAATATATATAGAAGCTACAGAAGATACTTGTTTCCCAGAAGATGAAATAGAGTAAATTTACCCTGATCTTCTAATTCAAAAAGTTTTAACCCCCGGCTCTTCCCTTCTTAAGTATCAATCAGTGAGCGTTTGAACCTTCTGTAATAGTTGCATATCAGTCCCTCAGTTGTCCTCAGTGTGAAAAGATTGATCTCATAATCGTACAGTCATTGTCGGAAAGGGTTCAAATCCATAAAAATGCTGAAAAACCAACAAATTTGGGACAAACAAGGGATTCATGAGTAACTGTCACTAAACAGAAAACCACAGCTGTGGATCATTCAGGTAACAACACAGAATCAGAATCAGAAAGGGCTATATTGCCAATAATGCTTGCCTGTACAAGGAATTTGTTTTAGTGTCACAGGTTTCCACTTTACAGAGACAACAGACAATAGAAAATAAGATGCGAATAAAAAACATATGTAAATATAAGTAGACAAAAATAGAAAAATAAACTGAAAAATAAAATAAAATAAATTCTATGTACAGCTGTGCTACAGATGTAGGGATGTACTTGAATGTAGGTGGTAACAAATAAAAATTAGGTTATTTCACATATTTTTATTGCACAGTGGAGGAACATTTAACTGTTCATAAGTCTGATTGCCTGGGGGAAGAAACTGTTCTTGTGCCTGGCTGTCCTGGTATTTGGGGCTCTGTAGCAAAAATGTGGTGGCTTGGATGTGAGGGATCCAGAGTAATTTTCTGAGCACTTTTCCTCACTCTGAATGTATACAGTTCTTGAAGGGTGGGTAGGGGAGCACCAATAATCCTCTTGGCAGTTCGAACCATTCTCTGTAATCTTCTGGTGTCTGATTTTGCAGCTGAGCCAAAACAGACAGTTATTGATGTGCACAGAACAGACTCGATGATGGCTGAGTAGAACTGTTTCAGCAGCTCCTGTGGCAGGCTGAACTTCCTCAGCTAGCAAATAAGCCTTTTTTACAGTGGAGTTGATGTGACTGTCCCACTTCAGGTCCTGGGAAATGGTGTTGCCCAGGAACTTAAATGTCTCCACTGCAGCCACAGTGCTGTATATGTCGGTGAGTGGGGGGAGTGCAGGGGGCTTCCTCCTGAAGTCCACTATCATCTCTAATGTTTTGAGCATGTTGAGCTCCAGGTTGTTTAGACAGACTCTCAACCTCTTGTCTGTAAACAGACTTGTCACTGTCCTGAATGAGGCAGATTAGTGTGGTTTCGTCTGTAAACTTCAGGAGCTTGACAGAGGGGTCTTTAGAGGTGCATTTGTTGGTGTACAGGGAGTGATCCATTGACAGATAGAGCTAGGAACAGAGAGCTGGGTTAATTTGGTCTGGAATGATGTTGGAATGATGGTGTTGAAGGCCGAACTGAAGTCCACAAACAAGATTCTCACATAAATTCCTGTTTTGTCCAAATGTTGCAGGATGAAGTGCAGTCCCATGTTGACTGCATTGTCCACTGACTTGTTTGCTCGGTAAGGGGGTCTAGTAAGGGTCCAGTGATGTCCTTCAGATAAGCCAAAACCAGTTTTTCAAACGATGTCATGATGACAGACGTTACAGCCACAGGTCTGTAATCATTAAGTCCTGTTATCTTGGGAACTTTACACAGCTCCAATGATCTGTTGAAGATATGTGAAAAAATGGGGGCCAGTTGGTCAGCACAAGTTTTCAGACAGGGTGGTGTGACACCATCTGGGCCTCAGATCATTTATTGTAGTGTTACCATTTTTATTACCTGACATTAACAAAGATTCATAAATTCATAACACATTAACTAAGGTTAACTGAGAAAAGGTTATTGTAAAGTGTTGTAAAGTACATTTATTAAAATAGTCTACAAAACAGTTAAAAAACAACTGAAGAAATCATAAAATCCTGATTAAATGTGTAAAAAAAATCGCAATTAAAAATATACATTTAAGCTATAATAAAATTATATTTAATTGCAATGAACATGTAATTAAGCGTTGAAAACCTCACTTTCAGTTTTGCACTGGTCTTTGAAAATATAATATTGAACAAGAAGTGTGTTTTACACAAGGGTGTCCAACCATATGAGTGCACACGTGCTGCATGCTGCATCTGTACTGCATGTCTGGACATGAAATGATTTATTGAAGGGTCCCAGTCAGTGTATATGTTTGTGTGTTAGGTGTGTTTCTGTGTGAACCTGATATTGTGCAGTATCCACTCCCTCTGACACCTGAGTGTAAAACCTAGCAGGTGATTCACAACATTCAGCAGCACTGTTGAAATAAACAGCTTGATTTGTGTTTCAGCTTGATCAGGCTTAACCAGCTGGCTGTCCTTGTTGAACCAGCTTCATCAGAAAGGCCATGCTGGTCGACCAGAAATGTAATGCCCCTACTGTAACCAGACATTAGTAACTAGGATATGTGAAATATTTGTCTTCACCGCTTAAAATTGCTGGTTTTAGACTGGTTTTATGTTACCACATTGCTGGTCTTATAAGTTACTGTATATTACTACAGTTTTTACAGACAATATTTTAGTATTTGCATATTCCGTAATTATGAAGAGGCAGTATGCACCATGCTGGTGATGAGACAAGGTCACTTTAGATCATCAGTTATGTTGTATTTGATTATGCAATTGTACTTTGCTTCAGGGTTTGCATGGTGCCTCAGAAAAATGCAAAAAGGGGCATCAGATCTTGCTAGAGCGATAATAATTATCAATTTGACTAAAGAGCTAATCTAAAACAGCTCTTTTTCGGGGTGCTTGAGTAAATTGAAAATGTCACTTTCACACATTTGTTTTTACTTTTAATTACTATGATTATTAGTAGTAGCATTTATTTATTTATACCCATAAGGCCTTAAAGGTAATCATATGGTTTTCAATGTGCCAATAATTCCAGTAATAGCCAATACAAAAATTCTATACTATATTTTGAGTAAATAAATTAGAAACTTGTACAGTATGCACTATTAAATTAACCAACAGAACTCATGCTGATAATAATAATAAAAAAAGATAATTGACGTAACAATGTATCAAGGTTAAGGTTCTTTTCAAGAACTTTAATTTAGCTAATCTTTGTGTCCAGTTTCTCTGTTCCTGTTTGATCTTTAGTTTCTATGACAATTCATTAACTAGGTGAGGTTGGCTTGAGAAAGCCTAGCCTGAAAGTTTGAAGCAGTTGTAAAAGCTTGAAGTTTGAAAGTTTAGATAGAAAATTTAATTGCATGTTGTTAGTATGATTTAGCACATTGCTAACATGATTTAACATGTTGCTAGCCTGTTTTAACATGATTAGCCATGTTGTTAGCATGATTTAGAACATTGTTAACATAATTTAACATGTTGCTATCATGTTTCTAAAATGATTAGCATGTTACCAGCATGATTTAGTATTATTAGCATGTTTCTAGGATGACTAGCATGTTGATAGCATGTTTTAACATGATTAGCATGTTTTAGCATTAGTAACATGTGTTTAGCATTTTCCTAGCATGATTATCATCTTTTAACATGATTAATATGTTACTAGCAGGATTAGCATGTTTCTAGCACATTGTTAGCATGTTTCTAGCATGACTAGCATGTTGTTAAAATGTTTTATCATGGTTAGCATGATGATAGCATGTCTCTAGCATGATCAGCATGTTTACAACATGAATAGCATGTTGGTAGCATGTTTATAGCTTGATGTGCATATTGCCTGCATGTTTTCAGTACTGGTAGTCAGAGTAGATGCTAGGGTCCTGTTATGTGGTTGCCAAGGTACTCATTGTGGTTTCTAAGGTATTGCTAAGGGGGTTTCTAGGTTACTTGGAGCGGTTGCTAGAGTGTTTATGACGTGATTTAACATGTCACTAACATGAATGAAAAAAGACAGCTAAAACCAGCTGATTTAGTTAAAAAAAAAACAGCTAAAACCAGCTGAAGAAAAAGAAAGAAAAAAAAAAAAACTAAGTTGGTTGTTTAGTCTTAGCTGGTTGAAGCTGAAGGTAGCTGGTTTAAGTTTGCTTTGTCTTTTAGCAGGTCTCCCAACTTAGCCAGCTAAGACCAGCCAAGGCCAGTCAAAAAGTGGCCAAAACCACTTTAAAACCAGTCTGGGAGACAAAGCAGTCATTCACCTTAGGCCAGTTTTAGCTATATATATATATATATATTTTTTTTTTTTTTTTCTCAGTAGGGAGTTGCTAAGATTTGCTATAGCAATAGACAGCTTAAATAAAGTCTTATTGTACAAAAGTTTTCACCCCCTCAATGAAAGACAGGGTGAAAGACAGGATTTTTGGTGGTTTTGACAGTCTGGTTTATGAAAACCTTAAATTAGATCAGTTAGAAAAGACATAGCACACCAAGTCAGACCAGTCTGAAGGTCTGGCATAAGTTTGGTGGTCTAATAAATAAAAATATAAATATAAATATAAAAGTAGAAATATCATTACACTTTAAAATACCAGTTTTCTATTTGAATGCATTTAAAATGTAATTTATTCCTGTGATGACAAAGCTGAATTTTCAGCATCATTAATCCAGTCTTCAGTGTCACATGATCCTTCAGAAATCATTCTAATATGCAGATTTGTTGCTTAACACTATAACTGTCACCGCCCGGTCAATGGGACGCCTAAGTTTACTTCACCATATTACAAATAAATTCTAATCTAATTTTGACAAACTATATATTGTTGGAAATGTCTAAGACTCCTAAATAGATATTTGACCACGGTTTTGTGTTCCAAATTATGTAGAAAAAGTAATAGATTAATTTATGATAAGAGTTCACCTCAGTAGTTCTGATCTTTATCACAATAAGACTTTCTTCATTGCCTTTTCCCCTATCACGCTTATATATCAGTAGAAAAAAACTTAAAATCTCAAAATTCAGTGACAGTTAAAGGGTTAAGAAATTTCCAATGTTACAAATGAATGCATCCTTGCTGAATTCAAAGAAAAAAAAAACTGACCTTAGAACGTTAGTGTTAGCATGCAGTCTTTACTGTTTAGAGAGTTGGGTTGGGCTAATATGGAGTGATGTAAGAGGTGTTCTACATCATCCATTGCGTTCCCTCACACTGCATTGGTTCCTATTGCTTCACTGCACAGTGATACGTATGAGCCCTCCTATGAAAGAGAATGAACGAGAGAGAAAATAGATGTTGCCGTGGCTTCATGTCACTGTCAGCTGTAATGAAACATGGATATGAATCAAACGCCCGCTCTCGCACACGCACGCAGACGAGATCCGCCCTGCCTTCATTAGGCTCTACATATTTTCCCATGTAAAGAAGATTTGAATATGAAATTGAAAGAGTGTGCCCACTGAGGCGTGTGTGTACACAAGGCAGCCACGTCCTAAAACTCATCTGTGTGTTCAGTCAGGTAGAGAGATGTTTTTCTCTTTTAAATTGCCACTTCTGCTGTTTTCCCATGGTAATGACGAGGAGAGAAAAGCAGAGAGCGACAGATACAGAGGAAAACACTGAGATATATAAAGCGATGTGAAGAGGCTCCGCCAGCCAATAGAGTTTGAAATCTTACGAACTCATTTAAGCACAATTCACGCTTAGATTCCTCGACTGTTTGCGTGGCAGATGTTAGAAATCTTGTCGGTCGCATGGATTTTTTTTTTTTTTTGGAGGGTAGGAGTGAATGTTATGCAGGATATTTCTGGATGATTACTTACGGTGTAAAATTCCCCCGTGCCGCATGTCAAGTTTCTTGAGTGTTGTCTGTTGGCGGGAACATGAAAGTGTGGTGATGTTACACGAGCGAAAGTGAGAAGACCACAAAAATAATGAACGCGAGTGGGAGAGAAAGAGGAGAAGGTAAACGAGTCATAGGAGAACGCCTGATACCAAATGAAAGGCATGAAGAGACTGAAAAAGAGTCGGACGGGGTGTAAAATGCAGAGATTTATGCAAATCATTATGCAAATGTGGGGCACCGCTGAGGTAAAATTGCCCTCTTTCCAATCAGAGAATCAAATCCATCACTAACCTGCTGCTAGAGAGGAACGGGTATGGAGAGCGATGGAGCAATGGATGGAGGGAAGCTAAATGACTGCCCCATACCCAGAGATAGTGGCTCCCCGCTGGGGGGATAACTGCAGGCTGGGGCCCGTCTCTCCTGGAGCTCTTTGTCTCTGAGACTCCCAATCAGCCAGACTTCAGTCTGCCATCGCCTCTGGAGGGCATTAATGACACCTGCTACACACACACACACACACACACACACACACACACACATACACACACACATTTACACTGGGATGCAAATCCCTCCTTTGGGTTCATGCTTCCCCTCTAAGTTGGTTTAAATTGAAAACAGTAATAGTGCTGAGAGATGGCTAGACGAGCTTTTGTATCTAACATTATTTTGCATTATATGACGTTTTTACACCTAGTTAGTTTGGAGCGCTGGATTTAGGAACTGCTACATTGTCACTTTTAATTCAGTTTTTTAGACATAAATGGCCTTGGAAAACAGCTTGGATTGGTTTGGTTTTGGGAAGCATACAATCTGACTCTAGAACCATAGATTTTAGGAGGGTCAACAAGTCAATGAAATGCATGATTAAAGTGCACATTTTTTAGTGATTTATATATATATATATATATATATATATATATATATTGCAAAGTAAATGGGTGGCAATTTTGATTTTTTCAGATGGCTATACAAAAGAATATACATAATGGCAATTGGTATGGCAAAATTATGAAAGTAATAAACTAAAGCTATAAACGGAATTTGAACTGAAATTTAGTTATTGATTTTTTTTTATTATTTATTCTGACGAATCTGAGCATGCCATATCCAAAAAATTGGATATTTACTGTACTTGTGCATGGTTATTAATGTGCATGGTTAACTAAATTTTAACTAAATTTGGTTATTGACTGACCTTTTTTTTGTTTTGTTTTGTTTTGTTTTTTTGTTGTAGTTGTTATTAATCTGCCAATTCTGGCTGTACACAAAGCAAACCATTTAATATGGGATGTATATGAATTTAATTAGTTATTGGATATTTGCTGTAATTGTGCATGACTATTTCCCCTATTTTTACATTTATTTATTATTATTCCAAAAATAATAAACTAAAACTATAAACTAAATTTAAACTGAATTTGGTTATTGACTGATGATATATATGTATGCATATATTTATTTATTCATTCATCCATTCTGCCAATTCTGGAAATACCAAAAGTGAACCGTTTAATATTGAATGTATATGAATATCATTGGTTATTTTCCCTATTTTGCCATTTAGTTATTATTATGGCAAAATTTTGAATTATAATAAAATAAAGCTATAAACTAAATTTAAGCAAAATTTGGGTATTGATTGATTTTTATGTATTGTTTATTTATTTAATCTGCCAGTTTTGTAAATACCAAGAGTGAACCATTTAATATGGGATGAATATGAATATAATTGGTTATTGGATATTTACTGTACCCTACTTGCTTATTTCCCCTATTTTGATATTTAGTTATTATTATGCCTTTTTTTTTATATAATAACCTAAAGCTATAAACAAAATTTGGTTATTGACTGATTTTTAAAATTATTTATTTATTTAATCTGCCAATTCTGGAAATACCAAAAGCGAACAGCTTAATATGGGTTGTAATAAATGTAAATATTTTGTTATTGACTGATATTAGATGTTTTGATATTAGATTAGTGTCTACATTCACTTGCAGTGTTAAACATTATTAAGTGTTTTATTTATAATTTGCTAAACAAAACAGTGCAGAATTGTAATATTGGCCATTTATCGGTTATCATAAAAACACAAACAAATCGCTTTTAAGTAAGTAAATCAAAAAGTTTTACTGTTTTTGGAACACTTGGCATTTGTTAACATTAGTTAATGTATTAACTAACATGACTGAATAATGAACAATACAGTTAACGTTAGTTAATAAAAATGCAGTCATTCATTGTTTGTTCATGTTAGTTCACAGTGCATTGATGAATGTTAACAAACAACTTTTGATACTTGAACTTTTAATAATACTAGTGAATGTTGAAAGTAATATTAACTAAGATTAAAAAATGTTGTAGAAGTATTGTTCATTCTTAGTTCAGGTTAAAAGTAGTTAATCAATGCTAACTAATGAAAAAACCTTATTGTAAAGTGTTACCTTTTTTTTTTTTTATACAAGAAAATACTGTCAATAATGTCAAATGAGTGAATATTGTAAATCCCAGACTGACCTAGCAACCACATATAAAACTCTTTGTGACAGCACCAGGCAAACGACACAACACTTACATTTTCCTCTGAAAGTAGTGGTGTTTTAAATACAGTATATTTTCGTCTAATCACTTTCCAAGCTGCTAGTTTGTTGATGTCGTTAAACTATTAATAAACAATTACTAATTGCTGTCATGTGTTTACATTTCTTTAAATCCGCAAAGCGTTGGTCGGATGCATTCAAATCAAGTCACGTCTAATTAGCTCCCAACCACATCCTTCCTTCCACTTTCTCAGATCACACAGCAGTCAGTCCAAACATGAAGATGAAATGAAAATTCATTCCATCCCTCAAGATCAAAGGTACACCTTTCTAATCAAAGGAGATTAAAACTCGCAGTGTGTAATAGGCATGTGTGGAAGTTTAAATTGCTGTTTAGTTGGAGGCAAGCGCACGCATGGCGGGTTTGTTAAGAGCGAGGGCTGATGTGCCAGGTGGTCGTGCTGCTCTCTGTGCATTTGCAGATAGACCGGCAACTCGGAGGGTGAATATATTCGGCAGCCCCTCTAAAGAAATCCCCCAGGAGTCCGGGCCAAACCGTACACGCTTCCGCTCCTTCCAAACTTGTTTACCTGCTACTGATTTGCCACTGGAGAGGAAGGGGGTTCGGCGTGCCGCGCTCTCCCTCCGTGCCCGCTCCCCTCGCCAAGTCATTTATTTGTCCATTTACCCGCTGCTTGCCAACACGTCTCTCAGAAACCAAGAACGACTGCGGGGGATGCGTAGAGGGAGGTCCTGGGCCGTCTGTGAGCCAAGACACCCAGAGAGCGAGCAAAGGCCTGCGAAAGTTGAATGTGAAAGTAGAACACTGCACATGCCGCTTGAAAAGAGATTGCATCTTTTTTCAGAATGAATGAAGGAGCGATTTTGAGAAGGCTGCGAGGGGTTTTTGGAGGGGCGAGCGGGGGCTTGGCAGCTCCGCGCCGTATCCAGCTGCTCCCGTGTCCCAACACTGCCGCACGCCGTTCCAGCGCCTCGCATTGACGAGAGTTTCACAGATGGTCAGTGAGAGGTCAGGCAGAAATGTGCACAGCCATAGCCAGCGGAGCAACCTTTACTTCTCTGTTCCTCAACCAAAAGAGTTCATGAGGTGATGCTAGGATGTAGTGGTTTTACAATTTCAACTTTGACTTGCTGCTGTAAGTTCTTGCCGTTAAACTATTTAGAAGCTCAACAACAACAAAATCTTGTATTCCCTCAAGGTTTTTCAAACTGGGTTTGCAGAGGGACTCAGAAGGGGTACTAAGGGGTTTGCAAAAATGTTTATTTACCAATTTGTGATATTTCTAATATTTCTTTCTGCTTTCTAAAGACAGAAATCATGATCATTAATTGCTTTTTTTTGTTGTTGTTGAAAGTAGGAAAAAAAAATGTAATTCAACATGTATACATGTAGTTAACATGCACATAAGATATTCTTGAAATATGTTTAGTGTAATAAAAATAAATAAATAAACATTCTCCAAATTTGGTAACAGAGTAGTGCATGCATTTTTTCCCCTTCTTTCTAAAGACCAGTCAGAACTTATGATTGTTAATTGCCATTATTTTTTGTTCCTGTTGACATTAGGGGGGTAAAAAAAATGTTAATACATGTTTATTTTAGTTTCACTTATTATTATTATTATTATTGTTGTTGTTGTTGTTGTTGTTGTTGTTGTTGTTGTTGTTGTTGTTGTTGTTGTTGTTGTTGTTGTTGTTATTATTATTATTTATTTATTTTTTCTTTTAGAAAATATTTTTTTATTTTACAAAATATATTTTTAAGGTTGTTGAAGTTGACATGCACTTAAGATATTCTTGAAATATGTTTAGTGTCATTTAAATAAATACATAAAAATCATATTCACCAATTTTGTTAATTAGGTAATACATGTATTTCTAGTGTTCTTTCTGTTTTCTAAAGACAGGTCATAAATCAAATATTTTTGTTGTGTTTATTTTAGTTACAGTGTCAATAGTTTTATTTATTTATTTTATTTATTTATTAAAAAAAAAAAATATATATATATATATATATATATGTATATATATATTGTTAGGGTTGTTAAAGTTAATATGTACTTAAGATATTCTGGAAATATGTTAAATGTAATTTAAAATAATAATAATACATTCAAAAAAAAAAAAAAAAAAAAAAAAAAAAATATATATATATATATATATATATATATATATTCACCAAATTTGGTAATTAGGTAGTACATGTATTTCTAATGTTATTAGATCATTAATTGCTATATATATATATATATATATATATATATTAATTTTTGTTGACATTAGGAAAAAAATATGTACATTTATAGTAATAGTACAATATAGTACATTTTAGTTACAGTGTCAACAGTTTGCTTAATTAATTAATTAATTAATTTAACATGTACGTGTACAGTTAACGTACATAAGACATTCTTGAAATATGTTTAGTGTAATAAAAATAAATGTGAACTTTAGATATTCTTGAAAGATGTTTAATGTAATAATAATTATAATAATAATAATAATAATCATCATCATCATCATCATCATCATCATATTCACCAAATTTGGTAATTGGGTAGTACATATACATTTTTGTCTGTTGACAACAGAAAAAAACAATCATAAAAAAAATATTGTTATTACACTGTCAACAGTTTGCTTTATTTGAAAATATAAATAAGGCAATTATTTAGTTTTGGACACAACATATTGTCTTTGTATCATCACAATATTTTTACATGGCTAACTTTATGTTTAATGTTTAGGGAAGGCGTCTTCGGCATCATTATATGATGTTTTATATGTTTTATAATGATTTTTTTAAACAGCATTCATATTCACTAGTAATTCATCTGGTAATGTTTCTTTAGTAGTTCTATTTCCAATATGATTTATTTCTGCTTTCTAAAAACTGCTTAGAAATAATGAGATTAATTGGCGTTACGTTTATATCTGCTGACAGGGCTGTCAACTCAACAGTTTGTTTTGGCAAAGACAAAAGCCAATATTTATTTTTGGACAGAACATATTTTCCTTGTAACATCACAGAGTGTTTTATATAGCTGTCTTAATGTTTAATGCAAACGTCTTTAGCTCCTTTCTGTTAAAGTTTACTTAAGATATCAGGAAATGTTTAGTATTTATTGCAATGATGTTACCACTGATATTATATATGCACAACTCAGGCCCAGAGTAACCAGCATACACATTGTAAAGCCTGTGTTGGATTGCAGTGTTGTGTACAGTAAGATCTGTGTAACTCTGGCTTTGCGTCCACAATGCATATGACACATTGACAAGCCCTCAGTTTCGATTTGACTGGACTAACGTATATCCAACACTGTAACAGTGACTGTGATGTCAGGTTCTGTTAGCTACATAGGCTTTTTTCAGCTTTTTTTCCACGCCATTTAAAGGGCATTAAGTCAGACTAGCTTTACACTTGACGGTTTGTGGTCCCCCGATGCATATATGATGTATATACGTCAGATCTCTCGCTCGAATGTTGGAAGTTTCTAGTACTGACAGTCAAGTGTCAGCCACTAAACCCCAAAGGTCCTTTATAGCCAACAGCCAGCATCCTACTCTCTCCTGTCACAATGTCTTTATTTTCTCTGATATTTCTTGCCTTTTCAGAAACACCGTTACCTGCTTTTAGCCTGAAATATAATGCCAAATAACGTTTGTTCTTGGAAATATAAAGCGAATGCTAAGTTTTGTAGCTGAAATGCTCTTCTTAATCACATTGGCATCTGTAACGCAGCTTGTTCTCTATTTTCAGAGATAGTTTTTTACATGTGTCTCTTTGAAATCATCATTTAGAGCGACATTTGCCTATAAACAACGGAATCAGCTGCGGCTCTCATAAGCGATAATGGAAAAGCTAATGACAGCAGAACATATGTTCACACATCAGCTCTCTCTCTCTCTCTATTACTCCTTTCTATCTCTCATTTGACTCACCGCAGCTTTTAATTCCCAATCTGAGAGCTTGTTTTCCTAGTATTGAACTGCCATCATTAATTGGAAAATTATTTTCTTCAAGTCCGCTGTTTGTGTCTCTGGGCTTTTAAAAGAGATTGCTACATTGAAAAATTAGGCAAATGGACTTGCCAGAAAAATAATATATTTTTTTTCTCCCCATGCATTTGAACATAAAGACCCTTCACACTAGAGGAGAGATTCATTAGCACGATGTTGCGAAAGCTTGTTAGGGAGGCTCCTAAATGAAGATGGCTAATATAGTCAATGTGTGTTTGGTTATTACTTCTTATGAAGGCCGAGCTATTAGAGCTTTCAATGTCCTCACAATTATGCCAACCTTATTTCTGCTTGCGCACAAACACATTACACGCTCAGGATGTGGGATATTTATATCTGGAGAAATGTAGTGTGGCGTTCTGCTGCTTAAAATGCTGTTATACTAGTAGATAATTATTTTTATTAAGCTCGATCTGATGTAGAAGCGACAGCATTGAGTCACAGTCTGTCGGTTAGGCACCTGGTGAAACGGCTAATGAAGGAAACTTAAATGCACATATTTACTTCATTTAGACTACTATTAAAGACATTAATGGAAAAGGCATCCAAAAATCATCATTTATTAACAAAAGAGTATGGCTTTCTTTTTTCATTTTCTTTAGTGGAAGTGAATGGTGAAGTGCTGTGAAACACAAAAGTGTCAAAGGACACCATAGCAAGAGTCTTTTAAAGTCATATGGGAGCTAAATGTGAGGACAAGACTGAAACATCATGTATTCAAACACAAATAAGTCTGTGAAAAATGTAAACATTTTAATTAACATTTAACATAACTGAGCGAAATGTAAACTAAACACAGCAATTTGGAAAACACTGAAACTTGGCATTAATGATAAAACCCTTTTAATGATATTACTCAATTTATTTTAGTAAAAAAAAAAGAATAAATCCATGCATAAATGTTTTTTTTTTTTTTTTTTTTTTTTTGAGATGATAATCAATGATTTTACATGGATTTACATTATTATTATTTTTAATCATTTTCCCAAACTAAATATAAAATAAATAAATAAATAAATAGAGAGAAATATGTAAACAAACAAACAATTATTTTTAAATACAAAATATTTTTAGAGATGATGATCATTTATTTTACATTTATTTACATTAATATGTTTAAATGTGTTTCCCAAACTAACTAGATATAAAATAAATAGAATAATAAAAATAAAATAAATACATAAATGCAGAAACAAACAAATAAACAAATAATGTTTTATCTACAAAATGTTTTTTTCAGATGATTATTTTGAGACTGATTTTTACATTTGTTTACATTACTTTTAAATAATTTTCCCAAACTAACTAAATAAAATAAACACATAAACAAACAAACAAACAAATAACTGCAAAATGTTTTTTGAGAAGATTATCACTGATTTATTTTTTTACATTATTATTTTAAATTATTTCCCGCAGTAACAACTAACTAACTAAACTAACTAACTAACTAACAAACTAACTAAACAAACAAACAAACAAATAAATAAAGTTTTTTAAGTACAAAATGTTTTTGAGATCATTGTCACTGATTGTAAATACATTTACTTTATTATTATTGTTTTTTAATAATTCTCCCAAACTAACTAAATATAAAAAATAACATAAATAAATAAATACATACATAAGTAAACAAACAAACTAATAAATAAATAAGCAAATAAATAAACAATGGTTTTAAATACAAAATGTTTTTGAGACTATTATCACTAATTTTACATTTATTTACATTCTTTTAATAATTTTCCCCAAGTAACTAAAATACATACATAAATAATTAAACAAGCAAACAAAAATAAACAACTACATAATGTTTTTAACTACAAATAGTTTGAGATTTTAGCTTTTTTTTTACATTATTGTTTTTAATAATTTCCCCAAACTAACTAAAACTAAATTAAATAAATATACAAACAAGTAAACAAACAAATAAATAAATAAATAAATACTCCCATACTAAAAGAATAACTAAACTAAAAATAAAAACACTAGTTTTACATTTCTTTCAATTGAAATTGAAAGTGAATGTCATGAAAGTGAGTAAATGATGTTGCTTTTGGGGGTGAATTATCCCTTTAAGAGCTTCATAAATGCATGTGTGGCAGTGCTGCAGGGTCACAGTTGACAGTACAGTCCTTTCCGGGTCGGTTGGTTAAACAGTGACACTGAGGGGAAAGTACCTAATGACTTCATAACGATAGTGTCACAGGACTGAACCTCTGCAGACAGCAGTTGGTTATTATAAAGTTAATTGGGAAACATGGGAAATATTGTATAGCGGTGGGGTGAGAGGGTAAAGATGCCATATTGTTGAGACGTGTGTTGAGGGGAGCAATATCGTATTCTCCCTCTCGGTTGGGGACATGATGGATGTGGCCCGTCCGTGCCCAGATGGAGCAGGGCAAATCCCATCCATCACACAGAGGGGGCAAGCAGAGATTTCACCCCACTGGCATCCTCACGCGGCACACCCTGTCCTGGGTGTACATTAGCCATCACTGTGGTGAGACCGTTCACTCGCTGTTCAGCCGGATTCCTACCGGGCACGAGAGTCTAATGTGCTTTTGAAAAACCCACATGGTTTTTGGAGGGTGTTTGCACCATGCAGCCTCTTTAGATAATGTCATACAGTAAAACTTTAGAAACTACAACCCTCTTACAAGGCCTTATTCCAGAATAAACTTACACTTTAATGCTTGTAATTAGTGTTGCAGGCTAATACAACTTGTATTTGTGCCTATGTAAAACAATGCCAAAAGTTTTTGATTTGTTGGTTTTTACTAAATCTCGGACCGGGGATAATAGTATATCAATGAATAACACTATCTCAGACTATTTGTGTTTTAAACTGTTTTGATGACTTTTCTGTTATTCTGAAATGTATTATATTATACAATATTATATTATATTATATTATATTATATTATATTATATTATATTATATTATTCAGTTACATTAGTTACTTCAGTAGTTATTTCAGTAACATTATTTGCAATTATATTAATTCATATTACATTAGTGTTAATTTATACACCTTGAATATTACATTATTATGATTCAATTTGTTCACATTAGTTAATGCATTTGATGTCATGAAGTATTTTTTTTTTTTTTTTTACATGATGTATTAATCTAGGTTTAAGGATGTATTAATTTAGGTCTATGCAAAGTCATAAGCATACTATTTCTCATTATTATTTATTTTTAATAGTAGTTTATATTACATTCATCTTAATTTATACACCCTGAAATAATAAAAAAGTATTGTATTTATTATATTATATTACATATTATATTATATTATATTATTACAGTCTTTCAGTTTGTTAATGTTAGTTAATGGATTTAATATCATTAACTTTTTTTTATCATTTATTAATCTAGGTTAATGTAAATTCATAAATATGCTATTTTTAATTATGTAACATTAGTAATTGTTACATAATTGTTAATTTATACACCTTGAAAATTATATTATATTATATTATATTATATTATATTATATTATTATATAGTCATGGTTCAGTTTGTATAGTTAATGTATTTGATGTCATGATGATTTTTTTTTACATAATTTATTAATCTAGGTTAATGTTAATTCATAAATATACTACATTATTGCTCATTATTTAATTATTTGTTCATAATATATTAATACATTGTTGTTACATTATACACTTAAAAGTTATTATATTATATTATATTATCATGGTTCAGTTCGTTAATATTAGTTGAACTATCCATCTGTCATGAACTTTTTTTTTACATGATGTATTAATCTAGGTTAATGTAAATTCATAAATATACTATTGGCTCATTGTTATTTAATGGTAGTTCATAGTACATTAAGCTTAATTTATACACCCTGAAATGGGTTATATTATATTATATTATATTATATTATATTATATTATATTATATTATTACAATCTTTCAGTTTGTTCATTAGTTAATGGAGTTGATATCATTAATTATTTTTTTCTGCATTATCATTTCTTAATGTAGGTTAATGTAAATTCATAAATAATGTTAATTATTTAATATTAGTTTGTAAAACATAATTGTTAATTTATACACCTTGGAATTTATATTATATTATATTATATTATATTATATTATATTATATTAAATTATAGTTAATACATTTATTCATGTCATGAAATATTTTTTTTAATTTTTTATGTTTAATCAGGTATTAATCTAGGTTAATGTTAATTCATAAATATACTAATGTTTATTATTTAATATTAGTTCATAATACATTAATACATTGTTGTTAAGTTATGCATTTTGCAATGTTATTATATTATATTATAATATATTATGTAGTCATGGTTCAATTCGCTAATTAGTTAATGTGTTTGATGTTGTGAACTATTTTTTACATAATTTATTTAGGTGTTTATAAATATACTATTGTTAATAATATATTATATTATATTATATTATATTATATTATATTGCATTACTGAATACACGATTTCAGTATCAGACTATGGACCAGCACAGGAAAGGCGCGCTCACTCTCACCTCGCACTGTGCTTGGATTCAAAACAGATCGATAGCAAGTCACAGGAAATCATTTGAAGTCATTCTGGGTCTTCTGAAATTCAATGACTCGATGGAGAGAGAAAGACTGAAAAAAACTGGAAACAGAGCGGAGGTTGGAAATAGAGGAGAAAAGGGAAGAGGAAAAGAAAAAGAGCGAGCGTTCCCGCTTGCCAAGCTCACATCTGCTCATTAGCGAGGAGTTATTTACATATTCTCAATAACTCTGTCAGATATGATTGGGCCTCTGCCGTCGCGTCGAGAATGTTTGGGATTGTAATGGAGCAGAATATGACACAATCACCACTCCCGAGATCAACACAACCCAGTCACAGCCAATTCATTTTATCACTAAATCAAAATAAAAGCCCGTTTTACAGCGATATGCCGACAACTTCAGAGGTAATAATAGTAAGCAAAGCAATGACGTTGCAGGAAGTTGACTAATGAACCATAACATAAATAATTACCCCTCCCATTAATTACACTATAGGTATTCAATCCATTGTCATTAATTATTGAAGTTGAGCTTAGCTCATCTCCTAGCTTAAATCTGTGAGAAAATTAATTTGAGGTATCAGAGTTAAATATTAACGCTGCTAAATGATGCCTTGACGGTTCAATGAAAATATATAATTTGGAATAGGAACAAGTAGAGCCATAAATAGACATGATTAACATGAAATATCATTTAAATTAGTGGACCGAGGTCAAAGGTATCAGAGTAGGAGTTAAATGGGATTCTCCTGCTCTTGCCCTCCTGCAGGGAAGAAAAATGTATCTTTGCACTTCTGAAAATGGTGATTTCCTTTAAAAAAAGCTTTCTTATTCCAAAACGTATTTACACAGCAGGGTTATCAAGGTCGTTTTCAATCAGAAGACGCAATTAATACGCCCTCATTGTTTTATCAGCAGACCCGGAAATAACCTGTTTATGTTATCTGATAACAATGCAGGTTATTGCTTTTGTCCCCCTCCATGATTAACCACCAACAAACAATAATTAATTAGATATTTAAGCCTGTTACAATGGCGGCGGCGACGAGCTCCCCGCATTTATTTTGAATTAGAGCCATTAAGCATCATTCATTGTGTTTGGTTTATTTTAATTAG
Organism: Cirrhinus molitorella; assembly: GCA_033026305.1. Classification (NCBI taxonomy): domain Eukaryota; kingdom Metazoa; phylum Chordata; class Actinopteri; order Cypriniformes; family Cyprinidae; genus Cirrhinus; species Cirrhinus molitorella. The sequence goes on from CM065131.1 coordinate 12,662,407, forward strand.
CGGCTCTTTTTTTCCGCAAGCAGCAGAACTGCAGAGGGAAGAGCAGAAACCACTGTTGTTATGTGCAGCTGGAGCATCGCCAGGCTTTTGTTTAGCGCGACCATATTGCCTTTACGATTGGCTGATGAAATAACAACTCAAATCTTGCATGTGTATTTTTTTTTTGCTCTTTTTTTTCTCCATGCGAGCAAAAGTAGCACATTCATCCATCACAGAAAGGCTTTGTGTTTCCATGGGTGATGACGGCCCTGAAGATAACGTGAGGTGAACAAAGACATTGGCGCTTCCTGATTGGCTCATTTAATCTCTGTCACTGTAATTGTTGCAGGGTGACTGTAGACTGATTTATGTGCTAAATCAATGACCCAAACATGCCTTCAGAGGCTAAAATTCAGCCTCCAAAATAGTTTGTTTAAGGTTGGTTTTGTTTCCCAAGGCTTGTATTTAAATAACTGTAGCTGCTTTACTTACTGTACTGTAGTTTATAAAGCAGCTCATAAAAAGGTAGTGACAAGCAAAGTGTGTTTCGATTTCTTTTTAGTGAGCTCTGCGTTTTGGTGAGCCAGACTCAAAGACAACACGGAGGCAGTTAGTCTGACTTCCTATCATGTAGATGCCAAGTGCAATTAACAGCCTGAAGACAGAGGCTGCCAACAGCGGGCGAGGGAGAGGGTCACTTCATGTGCATTGTTCCTGCTGGAAAACTACTCAAATCTGTGTACACTACATGCCAGTTGAAAGTAGTGAACTGAAGTTTGATCCAAAAACATGTATAGTGGATATAAACTTTGTTGGGTATGTTATGAATATGTTTGAATGGTGTGTGATTAGAAGAGAGCAGTGTAAAAAAAAAAAAAAAAGAAGAGAGCAGTGTAATAACTCATAAGTTCTGAAAACACAGTCGGTTATGTCTCCTAAAGCGTAATACATTTTTTCTTTTATAATGAATAGAAAGTTCTTTATAGAAACTGAAATCTTTTGTAACAAACAACACCGCACACATCACTGTAAAAAATGACCATGAATTTAACAGTAAAAAACTGTAAAAATGATACATTTCAAAACTGTTACATGGTTAACGATAAAATGTACAGCGAATAACCATAAATTGACATTCCCAGAATTCCCTGCGTTACATTTTTCAAAATTGGATGTGTTTTTGTTGAAATAACTCTTTCTTCTTATTTTTTTCTTAGCAGTTTTGTATATTAGGGTTGCATGTTACATCTAATGTGGTTAAATGAATGTTTATTGCATTATTTTGGTTTCATGTGTGTTACCATGATGGTGTTTAGCGTTTGTGTGAATGACACTGTGGACCTTCTATATATGTTAATATTTAAAAGCTGTTTGTGATGGGCTTTTCTTTATCATGTGACTTTCTCATCACCATCTGGTTTTGGTGGTTATCAGTGTATTACAAAGGTATAAAACAGATTTCAGTACTTTAATAGGTTGGTACATTACAGTTATATCAGTTAATGAAATTACGGTATTTACTTGTACATTTAACTGAAAACCGTAAACTGTAAAACTGCTACTGTATTTTTTCCGGTACAATTCCGGCAACCACAGCTGCCGGTTTTCTGCCGTAAATTTTACGGAATTTTTTTTACAGTATAGGTTGTGGTACTCTTGTGAACACCTGTCGAAGACTGACATGGAAGAGAAGAAATTGTTGAATAAAGTTATTTTTGTTTGCGCACAAAAAGTAGCTTCATAACATTACGCTTGAACCACTGATGTCACATCGATTATTTTAATGATGCCCTTACTACCTTTCTGGGCCTTGAATACGGTGCACTGTAAAACTTTTCATTGTAAATTTACAGTAAAATACTGGCAGCTGGGTTGCCAGCCACATACTGCATTTTTACAGGACTTCTACTGTAAACAGCATTTACAGTTTTGTACTGTAATTACCAAATACAGTATAATACTGTTAGAAAATACCTGTAAATTTACAGTAAAGTTTTACAGTGTAGTTGCGTTGCTGTCTATGCAGGGTCAGAAAGCTCTCAGATTTCATCAAAAATACCTTAATTCGAAACTAATGACCAGTAACTAGAATAATATAGTAAATGTAATGGTTTTGTTTGAGCACTGCTGTTCATCTGTTATTATTCATATTTTTGTACCATTAGTCAACAGATCCTCAGTAAACACTGCAGGTGTGAAAGTTGCAGACATGCAGGTGCATGCATCTTCACTTAGCTGAGTGCTCGCTAAAAACCAAATCACTCACTGATCATTATGTTTTTCAAGTAATTTCAAGTTTTAATATTTAATATCCTTCCAGCGGTTTAGTCAGTAATTAGTCTGTCCATTTGGAGCTGATTTATGAACATGAGAGGTGGGCATTATCACATGGCAGGACACTTGTAATTCAGTGGAGGCACTACTTCCTGTTCTCACATGACCTTTTGCTTGTACTTATTATTTTTTTTTTGTTCTTCTTCTCAGATTCAATGAACTGAAGTAAGGCAAATGAGATATTCAAAGGTTTTGAGGCCCATCAATTGGCACTGTGCAGTTGTTTTTAATTGCAGCTTGTCCCACAGAAAATAAAAATAACAGTTTTAATATTTAATTTGTTTCTCATAAAAGTGATGAGATTAAATAGTGAACCAATTTAGATGTTTTCTTAAAGGGACAGTTCAACCAAAATTAAACATTCTGTCATTTACTCACCCTAAAGTTGGTCCAAACCTGTAAAAAATGTTTGTTAAACAAATAGTTGATGGTACCATTGACATCAATTGAGGGTGAGTAAATGATGACTTTCTTTGTGGACTACATATAGTCCGCAAGAGAAAAATAATAGCTGACCATTTAAAAGTTTACATACACTTGATTCTTAATACTGTTTTGTTACCTAAATGATCAACAGCTGTGTTTTTTTTTCATGTCCTGAACAGTTAACTGTCCACTGTTCAGGTCTCCTTCAGGTCTCACAAATTCTTTTTTTTTTTTTAGCATTTGAACCCTTTCCAACAATGATCGTATGAATGACTCATATGCAACTATTACAGAAGGTTTAAATGCTCACTGATTTTCAAGAAGGAATGCATCTTTTTCCTTCCAAAGCATCAGTGAGTGTTTGGAACAACACTGTATTAAGAATCAAGTGTATGTAAACTTTTGAATAAGATTATTTTTTATAAATTCAACTATTATTTTGTCTTGTAGACTGTATGTAATGTCTTTTATGTGATATGTCTTATTCAGGTCTGTACTAAATAAAAAAATAACATGCATTTATGATCCATCTTATTTTCATATAATAATTAAGATTTGTATATAAACTTTTGACTTCAACTGTATTTTTTAGCTTCATTGTCTCAAACTTACCAATATACCAAAGTCTTCCAAGAAAAACCACATATATCTGTAACATGAAACATTTTTTCATCAAATTCTTCAGAGACCAACTGATCTAAGCTAAAGTCTTTAGTCTTAATGTATGTCTCATTTGTTTCTATTTACTTCTATTTAGGAATTTTAAAAGAAACATTAGAGATAAACTGAATACTTACATGAAACATAAGTCAATTGTCTCCTGCGCTATGAACATCTAAGCAGCAGAGTATCCTCTGGGATATGTTACATGTCTGTGATGGATTGTGATTTGCGTCCTAAAATTACCCATGATCACCCCCCTCCTCGTCTTTCCTTCTAATTCCACTAACACATTGAAGCTGTATTTTTCCTTGTGTACATTATTCTGAACTCTAGTCTGAAAAGTGTCTCTCAGCTCAGTTGTTGACATGCATCTTCAGTGGAGGAGACAGCAGGGAAATTATGCAAGCTCAGCGAGCTCCTGCAACATTCTCACATCTCGCTAAGCAGATTATTCAAATGACCCCACAGGTGCTCACTATTGATGTTCTGCCGTAAGACACCTGCAATAGCGCCTCCCCACAGGAAGCACAAGGTCACAGCTTATTCAGAATTAACCTTTAAGATCTTGTTCAATCCTCTGTAATGCCAAAGAATAACAGTAAATGAGTTGTTTGTCCATTCAATCAGGGCAGGATTGATGGTCGTGCTGTTACTCGGCACCATGCCAGTGTTGTATTTGTCTATTTTTTTGTGAGTTTGTCACTAAGAAAGGTCATGTATCATAATTTATATAGTTTGAGATCAATAAGATCTTGGACAAAAATACAGTAAAAGCATAATAATATTATAAAAGATGTAAAATAACTGTTATTATATATATATATATATTTTTTTTTTTTTTTTTTCTTTTTTCTGGTAAATTATTAATACAGAGTTCTGGCAAGAAACTCTAGAATGCAGTCTGATGAGTCTAACGCAATCTGACAACATGACATCATAATCATATGGCACAACCCATTTGGTTCTCTCCTACATCAGTAGCCAATGAGCTCACTGCTTAACATTCAAATATATGACAAGTGCTAGATGTAGCAGTTTGCAACTTGCTTCAGGAACCCTCCACCTTCCCCAGGTCCACCTGTATAGATCTGCTACGAGGTGATTCATATATGCTGTGGGGTTAATTATATATATTATATGTGCAGCAGCAGTATTTCTTACATGCTTACAGCAGCATGTTGTGGATGTATTGGCAGTAGCAAGTCTCGGTACTTGCCCTGCCGCAGCAGCAGCAGCAGCGTAGCAGATCTATTCCGCCAAGACCAAATACATTAACATAGTCATGTGCATTACCATGCCAATCCCTCCAAGAGTTGCCATGACAGAAATACAGTTTTCAGTGTCACATGATCCTTCAGAAGTCAACATGCTGATTTGCTGCTCAATAAACTTTTCGTATTATTTTTTCTTGTTAAAATCAATTGTGCTGTTTAAATTTTATTTTTTATTTTTTTTGGAAACTGTAAGACAGTTCAAAAGAACTGCATTTTTGTAATATAAATATTTTGTAACATAAAATTGGCACTTGTCAATCCTTGTTGAGTATCAATATTAATTAATTCCCTCAACTTTTGAATAGTAGTGAATTTGGGGAAAAATAAATAAATAAATAAATAAATTTGTAGAAATAAATAAATTATATTTTTATTTATTTATTTATAAAGAAATTACCATTCTATAATTTTAATGGTATGCTTATTTGAACAGTGAGAAACAGAATAACAACAAAAAAATCCAGAAAATCGCATTTCAAAAAAGTTATAAATGGATTTGCATTTTGATGAGTGAAATAAGTTTTTTTTTTTTTTTTAATTTGACCCCATCGCAAAACAGTACTTAGTACTTGGTGGGAAAACCCTTGTTGGCAATCACAGAGGTCAGACGTTTCTTGTAGATGGCCACCAGGTTTGCACATATCTCAAGAGGGATTTTGTCCCACTTGTTTTTTCAGATCCTCTCCAAGTCATTAAGGTTTCGAGGCTGAAATTTGGCAACTCAAACCTTCAGCTCCATCCACAGATTTTCTATTGGATTAAGGTCTGGAAACTGACTTGGCCACTCCAGGACCTTAATGTGCTTCTTCTTAAACCACTCCTTTGTTGCCTTGGCCATGTGTTTTTTTTTTTTTTTTGGGCCATTGTCATGCTGGAATACCCATCCACGACCCATTTTCAATGCCCTGGCTGAGGGTAGGAGGTTGTCACCCAAGATTTAACAGTACATGGCCCTGTCCATTATCCCTTTGATGTGCTGCAGTTGTCCTGTCCCTTAACAGAAAAACACCCCCAAAGCATAATGATTCATGTTTGCCGGTGGGGATGGTGTTCTTGGGGTCATAGGCAGCATTCCTCCTCCTTCAAACACGGCAAGTTGAATTAATGCCAAAGAGCTTGATTTTGGTCTCATCTGACCACAAAACTTTTACCCAGTTCTCCTCTGAACCATTCAGATGTTCAGTGGCAAACTTCAGACGGGCCTGTACATGTGCTTTCTTGACCAGGGGGACCTTGTGGGCGCTGCAGGATTTCAGTCCTTCACGGCATAGTGTGTTACCAATTGTTTTTTTTTTTTTGGTGACTATGGTCCCAGCTACCTTGAGATCATTGACAAGATCCTCCCATGTAGTTCTGGGCTGATTCCTTACCGTTCTCATGATCATTGAAACTCCACTAGGTGAGATCTTGCATGGAGCTCCAGATAAAATGAGATTGACAGTTAATTTGTGTTTCTTCCATTTGCAAATAATCGCAACACCAAAGGTTGTCACCTTCTCAGCAAGCTGCTTGGCGATGGTCTTGTAGTCCATTCCAGCCTTGTGTAGATTGTTTACTGTTTCTTTTTGCATTATTAGCTTCCTATTTGATACTGTAAAGCTGCTTTGACACAATCTGTATTGTAAAAATGCGCAATATAAATAAAGGTGACTTGACTTGTAGGTCTAAAATCTTTTCCCTGACATCCTTGGACAGCTCTTTGGTCTTGGCCGTGGTGGAGAGTTTGGAATCTGATTGTTTGTTTGATTGATTGATTCATTCATTCATTCTGTGGACATGTGTCTTTTATACAAGTAACAAGCTGAGATCAGGAGCACTCCATTTAAGAGAGTGCTCCTAATCTCAACTTGTTACCTGTATAAAAGACACCTGGGAGACAGACATCTTGCTGACTGATAGGGGATCAAATACTTATTTCACACATTAAAATGTAAATCAGTTTTTTTCTGGATTGTTTTTTGTTGTTGTTGTTGTTGTTGTTGTTGTTGTTGTTATTCTGTCTCTCACTGTTCAAATAAACCTACCATTAAAATTATAGACTGATTATTTCTTTATCAGTGGGCAAACGTACAAAATCAGCAGGGGATCAAATATTTTTTTACCCCTCACTGTATATACATCATTTGTATGTATGTATGTACAGTATGTATATATATATATATATATATATATATTATTATTATTATTATTATTATTATTATTATTATTATTATTATTATTATTATTATTATTATTATTATTTATTTATTTATTTATTTTTTTAATAACTTTCCCCAAATGTAATATTAGGGTCCACAATATATCATATATACACACTTACAGTATACACAAACAAAACTTTTTATTTTGCTGACCCTTTGAACAATAGTGTATTTGTGTGTGTATATATATATATATATAACTTATTGACTAAACATTTGAACAGTGTATTTGTGTATTTAGAGAAAATAAATTAAATATATAATGTACAAAAAAGTTTCCATGCTTTGTTTGGCATATTTAGTGTCATATAGCATATACATATACAATAAACCAAGCAGATATATAATCAACTCAGCATTCAGCCTCATCTGACTCACCACGTGTCATTGAGTTTGAAAGGGTGGGATGCTTCTGCTTTCATGTCACATATGAGATTCTGACTGTGAATAAATCAGGCAATGTTATTTGTGAATAAATCTGCGAAGCATCTACGTTCATTCATCCACTGTCCTCTGTGAACTCTAACAAACAAACAAACACACACTAACACACACACACACACACACACACACACACACACACACACTCAGACTGCACTCAAAGACCCCTCCCACAAAAAGAAAAAAAACTTGTGTTTGCCAGACAAACACACACACACCTCTCTCATGTGCCCCCTCCTAAACGGACTCTAAAGCACTTCACTCAACCACCGTACTCACACACACACACACACACACACACACCTTTCCCACCTTCCCCTGCTGTTAGCGAGGCACATGCCAAAGCAGAGCAGCGGAGTAAGACACACAGCTCAGACTGGAGTGTGACACTCGGAATAAATTAGCACACTGGCTGGTGGAGCGCGAAGGGAAGGTGGGCACGATAAAGGAGCCAATCAGGCGCTGAAGCCCCCCTTTACAGGACGTGGGGCGACTGGTGCTCGGCTGTTGCCGGAGTGAGGAAAAATTTTGGCTAGCAACGTTTCAGCCAATCGAATTCTACAAACACCGGCAAAGGGGAAAACAACTTTACGCTGAACGTGTGTGTATGTGTGTGTGTCAAGAAAATGAAAAATGTGCTCTAAAAAAAGCTTCCTGTTGCCAGGTTTTGGGCTGCTTCTAAGGGCGTGTTTGCACGCCGCAGACTGGGACGAGACAGACGCTGTCTGAATCTGCTCTTTTGTTTGGTTCCCGCTACAAGATACCTGTAGGATGTTTTTAAAACGTGGCAGATTATCTCTAGGTCGCACCCCATCCCACTAACCGTCTAATGTAGAACTATTCCTCAATGTTTCCAGTTGACATTTGTTGCTGCGAAGGCATGTTTTCTCCTATTGTCCTGTCCTGAGTAAACGTCTGTGAGAGAGAGAGAGCGAGAGACACAGAGAAAGAGTTGCGTTTGACTGACAGTCGTAACCTTTTCAGTATGCGTTGAGGTGGGGTGGGGAGGTGGTGCATTTCTGAGCAGACAGGCTCTTGTCATCTTCCGATAGAAGTGTGGAAGGTCGTCCTGTATCCTGTCCGTGTCGCGGCTAAGCTGTGTGTGGATAATTTCATACTCCGCATCTGCCTCCACTACCACCCAGCCCCCCCAAATCAACCCCCCATTCTTTTTTTTCCTTAAGTGATGTTGTATCCTGCCTTTTTCCTTACATCTCTAAGCAATTAGCACATTATGCTGAAGGATTGCAACCAGCACTTTAAAAAGGCGTAATTATCTTTATTGAGCGGGCTCCTTTTTTGGCACTGAGGACGACAGCTCTTCCCTGTTGTTACCACGGCCACCGTTGCCGCTGTTGCCATGGTGTGGGGTTGCTCTGTTAGTCTGCATTTGATTGGTAGAGAGTGCAGTGCCCATTAAGCAAATGATAGCTGTAGAATAAAAACAGTGAATTTGGCTTTATTTTACATTATCGTATTTGTCTTCTTTGATTCATCTGTACTGTTTTTCTTTTTAATAACTGACTTTAAGAAGTGGTTTTGATATATATTTGGTGTTGCTTAAAACACCTTATTGAAATGAATTACGATTATTTTTTGTCAGCTAAGATCCCGTCTCTTCGGTGTGTTTGAGGTGAAATATTGCACACAAATATTTTATTAGCCTATATACACTGCTGTTCAAAAGTTTAGGGTCAGTTATTTTATTCATTTTCATTTGATCATTTTAAGAAATTAAGAATTGTATTCAACCAGAACGCATTACAATAGTCACCAGTGACAGTAAGGACATTTATTTATTTATTTATTTATTTTATTTAATTGTATTTAATTTTATTAAGATATTAACATTTACTCAGCACTTATTAATATATTTTTTTTATCTTTTTTTTTTATTTTATTTTATTACAAAATGAACACTTATTCAGCAAGGATACATTACAATGATCAAAAGTGACAGTAAATTTTTTTTTTATTATTATTGTATTAAGAAATTAACACTTATTCGGCTAGGACATGTATTATTTTTTATTTTATTATATTTTATTAAGAAATTAATGCTTTTATTTAGCAAGGACACATTACAACGATAAAAAGTGACAGTAAGGACATTTATTTTGTATCTTTTATCTTTTATTTTATTTTATTACGAAATTAACACTTATTCAGCAAGGACACATTACAATGAACAGAAGTGACAGAAAGGACATTTATTATTTATTATTTATTATTTTATTTTTTTATTTATTTTATTTTATTTTATTTTATTTTATTAAGAAATTAATACTTTTATTGAGCAATTATCAAAAGACACAAATACAAAGACAATTATCAAAAGTGACAGTAAGGACATTTATAATCTTACAAAGGATTTATATTTCAAATAATTGTTTTTCTTTGATCCATTCTTTGATTGTTCTTCTTCTATTCATCAAACAATCCTGAAAAAAAAAAAATGTTTTTAACATTAATAATAATAAATGTCTCTTGAGCAGCAAATCAGCATATTAGATGGATTTCTGAATGACCATGTGACACTAAAGACTGGAGTAATTCTGATGAAAATGTATCTTCTCATCACAGGAAAATGTATTACTATTATTATTTAGATATAATAACATTTAAAACAGTTTTGATCCCAAACTTTTACAAAATTTTAAATGCATCTTTAACAAAAATATATAATTTCTTTAAAAAAACTAACAAAACTAAATCAATTAATCTTACCCCAGTCATTTGAATTGTACTGTATGTGCAGAATGAACATGATATCTAAACATTTGGCAAAACATTTTTTTTTATTTACCTAAAAAAAATAGTAAAATCAACAAGCCATTATTTCAATAGTGACATGCATCTTTGGGACCTGTGCTTGTTACAGCTTATAAACTACTTCAAGTACACTTCGTAGATTCTTTAAAATGGTCAGAAAAATACTGGTATACTGCAAATGACTACATGACCCAAAACAATACTTGATCTCACACTGTGTTTCAATAGTATAGGTGCATGAGAGGGTACATCATTAAAATTCTTTCTCTCTCTCGGTTTCTCACTGTATTTCTTGTTTTCCGTGGTTAGTGGTCAAGCCTGACTCCTGACACTAACCTTTCTAAGTAGAAATGCTGCAGAATGTTCCCACTTTGTGTGACAGCATTATGCTTTGAACACTCTGTGTGAGCCATTTGTGAAATGAAGCTATTTTACAAGCCTTTCACAGCAATCTCAAAGAAACTCATAACAACAGTCATTTTAGACCAACTATAGTGAAACACAGAGAATTCTAATGCAAGGGTTTTTTTTTAGTCTCAAATGTCTTAGGACAAAATGTTATGTGTGCTTTCAGTATTATTGAGCATCAAACATAAGAAGCCAGACATCTCTGTTTAGTTTTCATTTTTCATCGAAGCTGTATGCCGTATTTCAAGGTCTAGACCACAACAGATCTGTTTAGCCCTTATGCTATTAAGAGAAGTAATTTCTCAGGATGTTTTGAGACATTCTGTACTTTTCATTAAATAAGGCTGAATGTAACTGTGTCTGAATTACATTAAATTAAGTTATGTACAGACATTCAGAGTGGAGTTGAACATCTAATATGTGTAGTTTTTACCCAACTTGACACTTAAACTTTTGTTGGTACAGTACCTTTGTATGTATTTTATGAGGTGGCTAATTCGTACCTCACTTGCACGATTTTGTACGTTTTCTGTGAGGGGTAGATTTAGGTGTGGTCCTTCGTACAAATTCTTACAAATTCGCCACCTTGTTAGATTTTTCACAAAACGTACATATTTTATGAGGTGGCAAATTTGTAGGAATTTGTATGGCCTCACTTGGACAATTTTTTCTATGATTTCTGTGATGGTTAAGTTTAGGGGCGTGGTTAGGTGTGGTCCTTCGTACAAATTCACATAAAATGGCCACCTCGTAAAATATGTTAGATTTATCACAAAACTTACAAATTTGTATGATATTTTACGTACATATTTTACGAGGTGGCAAATTTGTAGGAACTTGTATGACTTCACTTGTATGATTTTGTATAATTTCTGTGATGGTTAAGTTTAGGGGCGTGGTTAGGCGTGGTCCTTCGTACATATTCCTACGAATTTGCCACCTTGTAAAATATGTTAGATTTATCACAAAACTTACAAATTTGTATGATATTTTACGTACATATTTTACGAGGTGGCAAATTTGTAGGAATTTGTACGGCCTCACTTGTACAATTTTGTATGATTTCTGTGATGTTAAGTTTAGGGGAGGGGTTAGGTGTGGTCCTCTGTACAAATTCCTATGAATATGCCACCTCATAAAATATATAAATATATATATTTCACAAAACATACAAATTCGTGCAATATTTTATGTGGCAAATTTGTAAGAACTTGTATGACTTCCCTTGTATGATTTTGTATGATTTCTGTGATGGTTAAGTTTAGGGGCGTAGTTAGGCGTGGTCCTTCGTACATATTCCTACGAATTTGCCACCTTGTAAAATATGTTAGATTTATCACAAAATGTACAAATTTGTATGATATTTTACGTACATATTTTACGAGGTGGCAAATTTGTAGGAACTTGTATGACTTCACTTGTATGATTTTGTATAATTTCTGTGATGGTTAAGTTTAGGGGCGTGGTTAGGCATGGTCCTTCGTATATATTTGCCACCTCGTAAAATATGTTAGATTTATCACAAAACTTACAAATTTGTATGATATTTTACGTACATATTTTACGAGGTGGCAAATTTGTAGGAATTTGTACGGCCTCACTTGTACAATTTTGTATGATTTCTGTGATGTTAAGTTTAGGGGAGGGGTTAGGTGTGGTCCTCTGTACAAATTCCTATGAATATGCCACCTCATAAAATATATAAATATATATATTTCACAAAACATACAAATTCGTGCAATATTTTATGTGGCAAATTTGTAGGAACTTGTATGACTTCACTCGTATGATTTTGTATGAATTCTGTGATGTTAAGTTTAGGGGCGGGGTTAGGTGTGGTCCTTCGTACAAATTCCTACAAATTTGCCACCTTGTAAAATATGTTTGATTTTTCACAAAATGTACAAATTCGTGCAATACTTTACATGGCAAATTTGTAGGAATTTGTATGGCCTCACTCGTATGATTTTGTATGGTTTCTGTGATGGTTAAGTTTAGGGGCGGGGTTAGTTGTGGTCCTTCGTACAAATTCCAGCAAATTTGCCACTTTGTAATATATGTTTGATTTTTCTCAAAACTCACAAATTCATACAATATTTTTTACGTGGCAAATTTGTAGGAATTTGTAGTTTAGGTTAGGTGTGGTCCTTCATACTAATTCTTATGAATTTGCCACTTTGTAAAATTGATTTGTCACAAAACATACAAATTCATACAATATTTTACATGGCACATTTGTAGGAATTTGTACGACCTTGTACGATTTTGTATGATTTCTGTTATGTTAAGTTTAAGGCTACACCAAACTCAAAAATGATATAAAAATGCATTTGTTGTTGCAGCCGTGCTATTTCAATTTCCTTAAGTGGATTTGAGCTGTTTTATTGAACCATAGTTTCACAAGTTCGTACCAGAGCTCTTCATCACTCAAGTGCAAGGCCGTATTGCGTGAGCTACCGAGCAAACCTACTGAATTAGAAAACTCATGCATATGAAGTATATGTGATAACAATGTTTAAAAGTCTCAGTTTTCAAATGTTTCAATTGTTTTGAAGTCATAACATAACAGGCTTTATTAATCAAAACTCTGTACCAATAAATCATACGTTGTGTGAAAAGGAATAAAAGTTGCTGGAATTTTACTGCCTCTAGTTTTTATTTCAACTGGAAAGTGCAGTGATTCGTACATATACATACTTTTTTTCAGTTTTGCCGAAATGTAAATAGAGGCATGTATTTTCAATAAACCTACGAATTACCATGAGATCGGGTTAATTTAGCTGGTAATAGATGTAGAAAATCACCAACTGTAATCAATTACTGTAAACATACCGTAATCATGAATAATACAGATATGAATAATATTTTAACATTATTTTCTTTGATGCCCCTTTTGAAACAATTGTGTTGTTTTCCACTTGCTTGTGGCAACACAAATTGCGTGGGAGTGTGTCAGTGTAGTACATTGTTAATCAGGCCAGTCTCTATTGTCTTCATTTGCCTTTTAATTAACAGCGCTCCCTGATATCAACAAATAGTTTTCAGTCAGTTAACCAGTGTGCATCTTTATTGTTGCATGGCCTCTGCTTGTCAGAGGAAATCAGCTCAGTGTTATGTCTCTTTCTAAGTAGTCTTTTAGCCAATTTAAAATACGTCTCCCACACCTGACAGCCAATTATCCACAATTATACAACAGTATTTAGCAAACCTGTTTTTTAGAGGCAGACGCATCTTCCTCAAAGCTGTCATGTTAAGATTTGACCGGACTATGAGTCTCTCTGCAGTAGTCAAGATCATGTTAAACAAGATAAGGATATCTGTCTGCAGCAGTCCATTGAGGATGGACAGTATATCACACTATCACAACCTCCAGAGATTTAGGTCAATGTGTTTATTTCATGGTCAAATTTGTTCAATACATGATCATGAAAATCTCAGCCAATGGTGATTTCGAATTGAAGAATTTTTAGAGGTGATATCATCACACACTGAGGAGTTCATCATTTTAAGAACAAAGTATCCAGCATTGGTCACTCAGAACCTTGACACAATCTATCAGTTGACCCGACTCCACTCCATTCCACATCTGACCTCACTTGAGACATACCAGATGAAGACTACTGGCTGCTCTCCCTCTTCCCTTTAATGTCAAAAGCTTTTGAGTCCGGTATGTGTAACTTTCTTTCTGAGAACAATCTGCTTGACCTCTATTAATCAGGCTGGAACCTGGCCACTCTAAATGAAGTGCTTACTTTAGCCAGAATGCCCTCACTCAACTCCACACTCATTTACTCTCTACTCTCACAAAGTTACAGAATTTCCAAACTGAGATAGCATTTCTGGATTCATACTTTTGCTTTATTTTCTTGTTTACCCAATCATGCCATGACATGAAAAAGTCACACTTTCTCACCGCTTGTAACTCCCATGTTCCACAGATATCTGTACTCACCCCTTTACTATTCTTTTGTACACCAGCTGAATAGCAGTGTTACACATTATAAAAATTAGCAAATTACACTACTAGTCAAAAGTTTTTGAACAGTAAGATTTTTTCATGTTTTTTAAAGAAGCCTAATCTGCTCACCAAGCCTGCATTTATTTGATCCAAAGTACAACAAAAAAGTATTTTATTTATTTATTTATTTAGAATTTTTAGATAGTGTACATTGTTATTTTTTATAAAAAGTAAGGCTGCAGACATATTTGGAAAATGTATTTTTCTACCAACTAGATTTAGTAGAAATACCTGATCACATTAAGCTACTTTTTGTGGCCTTTTCTGTGAGTTCCACTACAGCAAATTTTTTTTCCAAAAAAATGAACAAATATTTAATAATAATATTTATTTGTTCATTCATTTATTTTTATCTATTTATTTATGTTAATGTTTTTAACACATACATCTAAAATAAAATTGATTTGATTTTTATGTCACTTGTAAACATGATAAACACTTTATAACTACAATACCTATAATGCTCACATACAATATACTGTAACTATCATTGTTATTTATTAGAGTAACTTGGATATTATAGTGTAAGCTGTACATTTAAAAAAGTAAATGATTAGCAGAGCTGGGTAAATTACAAATTGTAACAAAAATTGTAGTTAGTAACATAATCCATTACATTACACATTTTAGATAATATAATAAGACTACTTTTAGATTGCGTTTAGATTACTTCTGACTCGTTTATCACATTTAAATAGGATAATCTTGTACCATATTAACATAAAAATACAAAGAGTAAGAAAATACATTCTATTTGTTGTTATTAACAACATAAAGTGCATTAGATATTATATTACATGATGGTTTCCCTAGTGTTTGTGAAGGAACTGCAGGGAATTTATGAGTTTACTGAAAAACTAAATTAAAATAAATAAATAAATAAATAAAATATTTTATATTTATACCTGCACGTTATGTGACGGTAACCAATGTCAGAGAACCAATAAACATGTAAATGGGATATTTAATTATAAAAAGTAAATATATTAGGTGAAAAAGGATCAGATGACAATTGTTTTTTTTTTTTTTTTTTGTTTTTTGTTTTTTTATACAATTTTTGCATTTTAAAGACAAGTTTGAAAGACTAAAGCTTTCCAAAGACATACATGGTTACATAATGTACAGTGATAATTCAAATAAAAATTAATGTGTTCATCAGTAGTTGATGCAATGTTGAAAAACTTTTTAAACTTATTAAACTTATGATTATTTTTGTAAATCAGCGGTCAAATGCTGTGTCGCCACCTGACTAATGACCGACCTTTGTGTAAATGTCCACAAATTACTTTCTGTATGTATATAAGCAGTAGGCTATTTTAGAGGACATCAATTTAAAAAATAAAAAGAGGAATTAGGGAGAATCAATAAATCATAAATAATTTATTGCTATTGTCTAAATAATATATAATCATGTATTCCATAAAAAAAAACATTGTAGTCTGATCACAAGTATTTTAAAATGTAATTTAATGTAATTTAATTACAAGTACTTAATTTTTAGAATCTTTTAGGATTACATAATCTAGATTACATGCAGTCAATTATTACCTAGCTCTGGTGATTAGTGACTGAATTGTATAATGATTGATTACATAATCCATTAACAATCTAACTGCATAATGACTGTATTCATTTTCACATTTTTGTCCGTTCCTACTTTACAGAGAAACAGTCTCTAAATTTTAGACCTGGTCTAAATGCATTTTTAAGTTTAACCTCAACATGACTGAACTTCATCGTGGTCAAAGGTCACATTACTATAGTGCCGAAAACCCTTGCTACACTCCTTACATTTCAAAAATATTGTGATTTATCATTTCTGCATACATAACTACTACTCTTTTTCTTTCTCAGACCTGCACAACCGTCACATTTCTACAGTTTCTGATGTCACTTCAGGCAGTAACAATAGTCTTAACTCATCTTTAGATGTCACTGCATTGATGGTATATCAAACTTTGCTATAGCTTTGTAATATGTTGTCTGTCTTAGAACTTAAAACTGTAAGTTTTAAGGTTAAGTTTCAAGGCATTTGACTATTTAGCTGCTTGTTTCACTGATTTAACACATATGTGCACATCAATTCATTCTGGTAAGAAAGTATCTACCAAGGACATATGTGTCAATGCAGAAAAAGAAGCATTCTATGTGAATCTGGTGCTCTGTAAAAGAGGTGAAGGAAGTAGCATGAACATCATTCAATACATTTTCTTATTTGTCAACATGAAATCAAAAATGACATGTAATCTTTAATCAAAATGTTTCCTCTGAATTCCTCGTTCTATTCAACAACGTTAGCCAACAGTCAAATAGCTATTTAGGTGTTGATTTAGCAAATTCACATGTTGAATCTGCATGTAATGCATACTTTCCACCGTCCAATCAATTCCAAATAGATACGTTTTGTTAGGGGACGTACTATTTCCTTCACAAATAGCTTGAGTGTCAAACAATTTCACGTTGGCTTTAAAGTCTGTGTTTGTTTGTTTATTTGGATGTAAGCGTGGCATTCAGCCCTTAGTCACTGATACCTGGACAACTCTGGTGACTGAACTTCTCTCATGTGCCTTTATTTATTCATTTGCTGCAGGCGGACCCCGCTGTGCTGTTTTCTGGTGCTTTGTGTTTCTGAGGCGCTGAGCTCTTCTATGACAGAAATGAGGAAAATCATACCACACCCCTTCTCTATAGCCTCCAGGTCTAATAAAAGGCCTCTGATTGCTTCCTCTTTCCTCAGGAGAGACAAAGAGCGAGACAGACTGTAAAAACAGCGTAGACATAAAAGCAGGTCTAAAAGAGACAGAGAGAGAAAGGGAAATGTAGAGAAACAGCGGTGCGTGAGTGGCCGCGGCGCTCCGTGTAGGGCTAGGCGCTAACAATGAGCCATCTCCTGTGAGTTTTATTAAATCAGCGTGAGATTGACACCTGAATATGTTTTCATCCTCTAGATCTGCACAAAGCGTGCGGTGCTTCAGGCGCCGGTCTCCTCATTAGTACCCTGTTTGGCAATGAACTTCTAAAGGCAGCCCTCCAATATATCAATGTCTACCTTTCAATAGAAGGAGAGGCGCTAACGCTACTACAGAGGAATTCTGAAAGCGAACTCAGTGGCCTGCAAATTTCCTCTCCTCTTCATTGTGTACCTTGTGCTCCTATTGTGGACATCTTGCCATTTCTGCGTATGCCACTGTAGATAAAAAACAGCCTTTATATACAAACAAAAACTGTGAAAGGTTGCATCAGCTTTGTCGCTACTAATCAGTGTCATCTGGTCGACAAAATGTGCGATAAATATTTATGTTGACTAAAGGTTTCTCACTTTTGTCAACTATGCAAAATACATTTTATTTGAACAATGTTTAAACATGCTGTTTAAGATGGATAAACAAACAAACAACAAACAAAACACAGCCAAAATGCACTAAAAATGTTACAGATAAAGGGCTAATAATGAGTTTTAAAATATTTAAAATATTTTTGGAGTTTGGCTTTTCTATGGAAAAATTAAATCATAAAATGTATAACAAATAAATATTTTATTTTATATTTTTATTTTATATATTTTATTTTTTTTATTTACATTACTTTTACAGGTCTGGAAATCACAATTTTGTATGACTTGTCATTGGGTTTTTCCAGACCTTGGAACCCTTGTTTTGCAGAAATAAATAAATAATAAATATAAAGAAAAGAAAAAGTGGAAATGCATTTTACATTCATTTTTACATTAGAATATAAGAAATAAAAATAAGAAATAAAAGAAATGTCATTAGTTTGCTGAGCCCCCGGTTGAGAACAACAGCTGTATATGACATAAATTTGTTTTAGTTTGACACATGATTTCATCATTTGCACAATGTAATAAAATAAAATAAAATAAAATAAAACAAAACAAAACAAAACAAAACAAAACAAAACAAAACAAAATAAAATAAAATAAAATAAAATAAAATAAAATATAATATTAGGCATACACTGATAATAAAATTATAGTCAATGCAATAAACCGGTGTTGATTGATTAATAAACTGATTATTTTCATTGTGTGGCTAAAAAACAATAAATGGCTGATATTTAAATGTAATAAAATAAGTGAATTTAGCCATGACATCATTATTATATACAGTACGAAAATAAATATTAATTTTGATATTTGTAAAATAATAGATTTTAATAGATTTATAAATTGTTTTTAAAGATTCACTTTAAGGGAGGATTAGAATAATTTAAAATGTAAAAGTTGTTATATATAAAAGAAACTCTAATATCAAACAATAATCAATATGAAACCACTAAATTATGCATCCTTAATGTGTCCAATAATAAGACAATAATCAATATGAAACCTCGAAATTATGCATCCTTAATGTGTCCAATAATAATCAAACAATGTGTATGAATATGCAGTGACAAAGTATTGACTGAACTTAAAGGTCATTTTCATTCGAACACGAAAGTGATGATGACTAAAGCGAACAACTGTGTGAATATTAACAATGCTACCAATGTCTCCTTCCCTTCACAACATCAGGCATCTTGCCATATGGTGACATATGTCAATGCCGTTGTGGCTTCTGCATTACAGATTGAGCAAAGCGGTCAAATTTACATGATGTCACCCCAGATGTCGGTCACATGTAGCTTATGTGCCCTCAGTATCAGGGGGAGCATCTGGAGGGGGTCTTCGAGAGCACATTTGTTTTTCGTGCTCCATAAAGCCCCCTTAGCTCTGAGGGAGAGGAGTCTGAATCAGGCCGGAGGAGACACGGGGCAGTCAGTCCCAGCCTCCCTGCGCATCTGGCACGGACGAGCGGTGCGTGAAGGAAAGGGTCTGACTCCTTGGAGGCAAATGTCAGTGGCTTTAAAGCAGAACGTATTTCAGATTACAGATTTAGCAGGGTGGGATTCTGCTATCGAGTTTGTACGACAAGAACCACACACAGCTCATCCTCACAGCCGTGGATAAAAGCAAATGTCTGTGATTTGTGTTTTTCATATGCCGGCTTGATTGTGTGGCGCTGAAAGGAGAGTTAGAAATGCATAAAGAGACACTGACCTTCACTCAGACATAAAAGCTGGAAGAGGCCAAGTATGTCCTCATATTAAACCGAACCACAGGCAAGCGTATCTTCTATTTATCATCTATTTCCTCTTTCAGTCCTCCATGTGTTTGGCTTTGTTTCTTTCAATACTTCAGAGCCGTCTTGATGTGTGGCTCGGTCCATATGTGTCGTCAGTTGAGATGTGGCTCTAATTTGATTTAAAGTGATTTGAAAATACTTCCATTTGAGGCACCAAAAGTGTCATTCTAAGTAGCAAATGTTAGGCCCACACATGTAGTCTGACTAACTGTGGTCTGACTAAATCCAAAAGCAGTTTTGATTAGCTAATTCATGACACTATGTTTATACTGCATGTCAAGTATAGCAACGATTTTCAGATAATTGCAGAAAATAGGCTACTCTAGAAATCCAGCACAAAGATATTGTGCTTCTAAATGAAGCAGGATCCGCACTGAGTTTGAAATTTGACATTTGTTACTTCTCACTCTTTGCACTGCTTAAATTATATGTTCTGTAATGTTTTTGATGTTAAAATAGTTTCCTATTATAGTGATAGTTCACCCAAAAATGAAAATTGTGTCATTGATTACTCACCCTCAAGTCGTTCCAAACCTGTAAGATCTTTGTTCATCTTCATAACACAAATTAAGATGTTTTTGATTAAATCCAAGAGCTTTCTGACCCTGCATACACTGTAAAAAACTACTTGTTGAGTCAACTTAAAACAATTTGTTGTCTGGCTGCCTTAAAATTTCAGAAAAAGTTTAGTCAACTTGAAATGTTATGTTTTAATAAGTTGCAACTTAGAAATTTGAGTTGATTCAACTTAAAAAATGTAAGATAGCCGAGTAACAAACACAGCTGCTGTTTTACAAACAATTTGTTAGTTTAGTCAACTCGAATATCTAAGTTGTCTCTTAGTACAACTTAACATTTCAACTTGAATAAACTTATTTAAGTTGACTGAGCTGAACAAAGAATGATTCGAAAGAGAAGAAATTGTTGAATAAAGTCGTAATATTATTGTGACTTCAAAAAATTTAACCATTAATGCCACATGGACTATTTCAACAATGTCCTTACTACTTTTCTGGGCCTTGAATGTGTCAGTTGTGTTGCTGTCTATGCAGGGTCAGAAAGCTCACAGATTTCATAAAAAATATTTTAATTTGTGTTCCAAAGATGAACAAAGGTCTTAGGGGCTTGGAACGACATGAAGGTGAGTAATTAATGACACTTTACTTTTTGGATGAACTATCCCTAAGCATGAGATTTATCAGTCCTGTTCACAACAACACAAATTGTCTTTTCAGACAAATGCGCAAAAAATGGCAGAAAGGATGAATGAAAAATCCAAATTAACCTTCTGAAAGTAGGTACTGCTTATAACAAAGAAGAAATACAGTGGTTACCCCAGTATACAAACATACATAAGTAAATTTCCATTTCTGACACTGTTGCGAAGAAAATAAGTATTCACATTTTCTTATAGGTTTGTATTCACCATGCTGCTAATCAAACAACAACAAATACAAGAGTACAGAGGGAAAAAAGCCTTCCTCAATCTGTTTGTGAGTCATAGTTTTATGCAACAGCAGCGACTCTGGTTATAAAACCAGATAATAATTTGCAATTATTTGCAATGCAATGGAAAAGAGATTAGATCACCTCTCAATTAAAAATAATAATAATAATGAAAATATTGACGGCATGCAAATGTCCCTGTTATTAAAAATGTCAAGCTCTGTCATGAAACTGTAGGTGCGCAAGCTTATGAGTTGTTAACGCAAATTGATGAGATTCATAGCGTTAAAAAGTACTTGGCACAAGCCAAGAGTTCCTCAGAGTTCCTGTAAAACCTTCCACTTCCCCAGCTCCACCTGTGCTACGGGTTATTATGCTCTTTGTGCAGCCAAAGCATGTTTTAAATACTCACAACAGCGTATCAGCATGTGTATTAGCAGTAGCAGCAATAATCCACAACAACAGCTATAACCAACAGCATAGCAGATCTATTCCACCAAGATATGGTCATATCCATTACCATGCTAAAATCTTCTGAGAGATATGATATAAGTTACCACACAGATTGTCACACTAAACATTCAGCTTGGTGTGAACAGGCCTTTTATAAGTCATTACTCTATTTTTATGAACCTCTATCCAGCCTGACACAGCAACATTGCTTCGACCAATAGCATGTGTTTGCATCTGTTTGACCAACCAATGGAAGATGAAGGGATTGTTCAAAAGCCTGTTCAAAAACCACAAATAATTATGCACTTCATATTTAAATTATTTATTTTCCGTGTAGATAAAGTGTACTCTAGACACACGAAGTGTACTGTAGAAAAACAAACAGCACACACGCAGTACACATTTGTGTCATCTGCAAGATCAATAGCTGATTTCTTTTGAAGCCCCCACTTTCCTCTCCTCCTCCTCGACTCTTTATCTACAACACCTCCTCCGTCTCTCCCTCTCTTCTCTCCCCAAGAATTGTTGATGGATTAGGAGCACACTCCGTCCTCTTAGCGCCGCATGTGAAGAGACAGTGTGGCACACGGCCAAACGCCCTCCACCCCAAACCAGCTTTAACCTTTACTCTAACCCCTCCCTCTTGCTATATCTCATTACCCCCTCACAGATTTAGAGTGCATATATATGTCTAATCCTTGTATACATTGTCCTTTTTAGTGCATACATCCTTAGCTGACCTCTCTTTATGGTTTATATAACAAGGAGTAGATAAGTGCTTTTGCCTCAGAGACGCTGAGACAGTCTCTTACTAACAGTCATTTGACCTGAGGAGGAGCAGCCGTGTTGTCTGACTGTGACTAAGTACATGAGTGATCTTGTTTTGCTAATTTATGACTTTGAAGCCAATGTTTTAGTCTAACAAACAAAACATGCTTTTCAGCCTTTTATGTTTGTAAGTCTGCGACTATATCATAGCCAACTAGAAACATGTAAACATTAGTCTGCCTGACTGTTTAGTCAATATGCTATAACACATTTGACACATGTTTGAAATCTAGTCGACAAGTTATCTGGTATAAACAGTGTCTCCAGCAAAACAGAGGGCAGTAATGGGCAACAGCCACTAAAATTCTGGGAGTGAAAGTTGTACGGTCTCTGCATAATAGTTCAAAAATGACACTTAGTGCTCACTCTGTTTTGTTTGTTGACACTCTTAAAGCAGTATTCCAGGTTCAGTACAAGTTAATCTCAATTGAAATCACTGGGCATAATGTTAATTACCACAAAAGTTAATTTCCACTTATCCACGTGTCTCCCTCGTCCACTTTTGATCCGACTGACCAAAACGGATCTTAATTCAAGGTGTAAACAGGGCCTGTAATTACATTTCAATGACAACACAATGCCATAAACCCTAAACGGCCCTGTTTAAATTCATTGTAGGTGTCTCACCGTAACCTTGTTTTTGCACTATTTTTAATGTTTTTTTTTCTTAGTATTCAGTGAATAAAAAAATAAAAAAAAGGTTATTACGACTTTTTATCTCATTATGACTTTTTTTCTCAGAACTGCATGATACAAACTCGCAATTCAGATTTTTTCAGAGAATTGTGATATAAACTTGCAATTGTGAGTTATAAAGAAAAAAATGCATGATATAAACTTGCAATTGAGTTATAAAGTCAAAATGGCAAGATATAAACTCATAATTGAGAAAAATAAAGTCAGAATTGTAAGATAAAAACTAAATTCTGACTTTTTTCTTACAAATCTGAGTTTATATCTCGCAATTCTGACTTTTTTTCTCAGAGTTGTGAGATATAAACTTGCAATTGCGAATTATGAATTATGTTTATATTTTACAATTTATATCTTACAATTCTGACTTAACTCACAATTCTGTGTTATAAAGTAAGAATTACGAGATATAAACTCGTAATTATGATTTTTTCTAAGAATTGTGATATAAACTCTCAACTGGAAGTTATAGAGAAAGAACTAAGTAATATAAACTCGCAATTGTTGAGTTATAAAGTCGGAATTGCGTGATATAAACTCATAATTGAGAGAAATAAAATCAAAATTGCAAGATAAAAACAAAATTCTGACTCTTTTTCTCAGAATAGCAACTTTAAACAAAAAAAAAGCAGAATTGTAAGTTTATAATCTTGCAATTCTGACTTTATTTCTCAGAATTGTGACTTTATTTTTTCAGAATTGGAAGTTAATATCACACAATTCTGATAAAAAAGTCAGAATTGTGAGATGTAAAATTGTCACAATTACCTTTTTTTTTTTTTACTTTTTATTCAGTGGCAGAAACAGGCTTTCATAATGCTACAGATGCTGTTGCTAGTTTAACTTGAAACCAGAATACTTAAGGCTGATATGTGTGTGCGTTTGTTTGAAAACAGAGTTGTGGAATCGTAGCTGTGATCTTGAGAATAATTTTGTAATTGACACACCTAGTCTGCAATAAGTTGTGCAAAGCTAGCACAATAACATAGACAACATGACAGAAAACAACAAGCTGAACTTTTAAACAACAAGATTGAATTCAAGAGAGGAGCAAGAGGCCTGACTTTGATCATTTCCAAGTTATTTTCTATGACAAGTAAGTTCCTAGTGAGGGAGAATTTGTTGTGATGTTTTTCACTAAAGCAACTCCCTTCAAAATTGGTACATTTAGAGCACAGCATATTATGTGTACACCAGCTGAGATGTATTTACACTGCAAGCAGTTAACACAAAACAGTCCATTTTAAAAGACTACATACGCTTGACAGCTGGGGTACAGACCTTGGTCATTCTGGGAATAATAAATAGACAGCACTGAACTCCACCGGGGATTTTTTTTCCACCAGTGTAGATAAGGGTGCACCGCATTAGTTGGTTGAGTTCAAGTTTGCTCTGAGAGTAAGCACTTTGTCATTCCCACTGGGGCCAATATGACCTGGCTATACCCTTTTCTCTCTTTACATTTGAAAATATCATTTTCTGGCTGTAGAGGTGCCCTCTGCCTCCTCATTGCCTCACATTGACAGGCCCAGAGCTCCAGCTCACTCCACTAGCATCTTTACCTATGGGAGATACCAGTGTACCCAAATTAAACCAAAAAAGTCTCCTTGCCGTCTGCAAAGGTTGACTTGCCAGAAAAAAATAGTCTTGTTTTAGCAAAAGGAAAGAGCCAACCCCCTCTTCCCCTGTTTCGTGGGGAGCAGGGGTGGCCTCATTCAGCAAAGCTAATCCCTGCCTGGTGATGTGGAAGAGAGGGCCAGACGAAGTGGCACATGTCTGGGGCACAGACAGCCTCTACCCAGCCAGTCCTGTCTGATGGTCGAAGCCAAAAGATGAGTCATCCTCCGGGAGTGTGAGGACACAAGGTCTGGAGGCAACGAAGACCTGACAGACATACTGAGGCTCCACTGGCAATCTGGTCACTATTGATATTACTGATGTACAGAATGATTTGATGTTCTTTAGGTTAAAAACCTTTGAATACCATAACAGGAGCTCTTCACTTAGTAGACTCTTCCGGGCTAAAGCCACTGTGCTGTGCGGCACTATTGTCACATAGATATTTGCATGTAGGACTAAACACAAGTCCACAGTATAGAAAAGGAAAATTATTCTATATCTATACTGTCAGACTTGTCAAAAATGTAAAAAAAATGTACCTTTTGATGCATAACAGCTTGTCACTAGGGCAGAACCCTTAAAGGGACAAAAAACGGTGCATTCGTGTAGTAATATACCCATAAGGTACTACCATGAAATACTCAAACATTTCACAAATATCATGAATTATTAATTCATGAATGCCATTTTGTTTTGAGGAGTCACACCACATGACATGACATTTTACAACCTTGCCTTGTCAATAAGAGACAGATTGACCTTGACACATAGTCATGAGGGTCTGCAGGAGTCTTGTCTTTGATAACATTTGCTGTTTTATGCCTCTGCATGTTGGTTGCACCACATGACTTTAATTCTCTGGACAAAGCTTTTAAAGGTAGTGATATCTATTTGCATTTTAAGTATTTTTAATAAATTATACATAGAACAAAAAACAAAACAAAAAAACAGTTGAGCATCTTATTGATTGATGAGACCATGTGTCTTTGACATAAGCATGCCAGATGTTGAAATGTCACTGCGAGTGCAGCTGAACATTAATATCAGTGTCTGATCAGTTTTGGACAACTGAGCAATAATCATTTGGAGCTTGTACAACCAACCTGGAGCCTGGTTTACTACTAAAGCATCCAGCCAAGTCGAACACTGTACGATCTGGACTCTGGTGCAATTAAACCCGCAGTTGAGCCCATCTGTTGGTGGTGGCTAACACTGAGATTTGTTTTAGCACAAAAACTTGGCCTCTTGAGTGTCACAATGGGTCCCTGTGTTTCTCCTCGCATCACTTGCTGGAAACATCCACCTATTGTAAACAGATAAAGGGATTAGATTAACAAGTCTTGTTTTAAGGGCGTGAATGTAATCTCTTTATTCCTGACGTTTAAAATGACCCCGGTGAAAAGTCACACAATTAAACTAAGAGTGAAAGACTCTTTAGTGCATTCTTGAAAGAGCAGCTCATATATTAGAGAATGTGAAAAGGTGTATAAACAGGTAATCTGCCAGATTAGTCATCTCCCTATAGTAAACAACAGGGCTATGCCTGAGGCCTTTCTTTACGATTTGTGTTGCAGTGAGACGAGAACAATGGGGATAGAAGAATGACAAATAAGATGGACATCAGTCTTGTTGTCTGAGCCCTAGAGAATGCTGCGATTTTCTCCTCTGTCTCAGGGGGTCATGAGGCAGTTAATCCTTCTATCAATATTTTCCTCTATTCGCTCAATTGTCCCTCCTGCATCTTCTCCAGGGGTGTCCAGTCCTGCTCCTAGAGGGCAGCCTTTCTGCATTTAGTCATGACCCTAACTAAACATACCTGAAACAGTTAGCTAAGGTCTTCAGGATTACCCTGAACCTTCAGAAGCAGGACTGGACACTCATCATCTTCTTTCTTCCTCCACACTTCATTCATCAGTGAACTTGTCAAAAAGAACCAAGCAAAAAGTATTGGCGGAAAAGCACTTCCACTAATGTCGCAATGAAAATGAAGACCTCCTGCCAACCACCCCATCTCACCAGCTTATTTTTATTCCTCTCCAGGTTGCATTGGAGAACATCAAGGCTGTGGGGTTTTAGGACATATCCCCGGGTGTCTGAGACTGTTTTGAAGCTAAACTTTGCAGGAAGATGGCCCTCCAGAAGAGGGTCTGGGCACTCCTGATCTTCTCTCATCCTCTATACCAGAGGTGTCTAAAATCGGTCCTGGAGGGCCAGTGTTCTGCAGAGATTAGCTCCAACTTGCTTCAACACACCTACCTGGAAGTTTCTAGCATGCCTAAGAGCTTGATTAGCTGGTTCAGGTGTGTTCAATTAGGGTTGGAGCTAACTCTGCAGAACTCTGAATACCTTATTCTCTTCTTCTTCACCAGTGACCTTGTCTGAAAGAAATCCATTACAGTGGAGACCTCCTTCCATCCACCCCACTTTACCAGCCTCTGTTTGTTCCTCTCCAGGTTAAATGCAGAGAGGCTTTAGGATTTTATGACACATCCTACTGGCCTCTAACCTGTCCTGGCTGGAAGGGTGTTCTGAAACCCTGTTTCTGTTGGATTAGAGAGACGGTCTTATGGTTTGTCTGCCTCAGCGTGCGATCACGGTCAACATGTCCTTTCAGAATTCATTTCTAGCCATACACACGTACACAGAGACTCCCGCCACTGTTATTACCCAGCTATCCTCTGTTATTTGAAATGTATCGAGACAAAGTTTATATAAACCTGAAGTCCCCTGCTGGGGGGTGCAGGATGAACCTCCTCCTCCCTCTGAAGAGCCCCTGTGGATTATTATTCAGACTGATGGTCTCGGAGCTGATATGTGGGCCAGTGCTGTCACAAGCTCTCAGAGCAGAACCTTAGATTTATGCCCTGGGCTTAGCGTTCTGCCAATGTTCCCCAACGCTCCCCCAACGCTCCTGCCTGTCCAATCACACAATTAGTCTGTGACTATGGTGGACACGGTCCCTGCTGTGTATCTGCCTGGAGGGCTCCAGAGTTTACATATATACACAATAATGTGAGCCTGTGTTTTTCTGCTCCTTAACTTGGTGCTGCATTTGCAATCTATGAGAAAGGCTCAAGTTATTTTCACTACATAAAACCGTAGATGTATTTTTTGTTACTAACCCCTCAGCGAATACCCTAAAGGTATTTCACACCATAAAACTCTTTTCTTTTCTAATGCCTCACTGAGAAAAACCTAGGCCTTGCGATTTTCTACTTAATACCTGTGGCTTCAAAGGGATTCGCAAATCTAGATTGCATGTTTAAGAAAAGCATTGAAGTAGTACCTATAGATATAGGTTGAGTTATTGTATTCCCCCACCACCAGGTAACAGCTTGATTCGGAGTAATCTGCATAGGGTCCTGCATCCTATATCACCTCACTTCATGCTCAAGTAGAAGCACTTGATATGCAAGTACCTCTAACACTACACTATAACCTTGACAGAAGAGGGTAATTTGGTAATCATGGTACTTAATAAGTCTCATGCCCTATACACACCTCAAAATACAATGATTAATAACCATATATGCTGCTTAAAATCTGTTATTATCTTTTCAATGGTCAATAACCTTGGTTTGAAAGTGGTTTATGGATGTTTTATTGTTTTGGTGATGTCATTGCTCATGTTCACAGCTGGGAATTGGTGAATAATGGTCTGAAGCTGATTTCTCTGCTGACATAACATAATTTTAACAGTACTGATAAAGATTTACTATTGGACTGGTAGATGACCTTTGCTTTACCTTTGCTATTCATCATTTCAGCACATGGCTAATGATTTCCTGTGGTTATGTTATAGATGATGTCAAAGAAACTCTGCTCAATGAAATGTATCATATATTAAAATTGTACCCTGCATATCCCTATCAACTCTGCCCTTGTTATGCTCAATATGACCCAGTATGAAACCAGATGTAATTTAAAGTGAAATTTGACATAAATGTACATTATTCAATATTATTATTATATTATATATTATCTATCTATCTATCTATCTATCTATCTATCTATCTATCTATATATGATAGATATATAACATTTACATGAACAATCATCTACATTAAACAAAAATTCTCTTACATATTTTCTTATGTAGAACACTTTCAGATTGGACAGAGTGAAGAAAGCTCGGTTTATTGTAGCTACAACAATTCACTGTGGGTGTTGTTTTCATTTGTTCTAGAACTCCAAGAAATACTTGGATTGGTTATTGTGAGTGAACTGTCAACCATTCTTTTTTCTGAAGACCAAAAATATTTTGGTCACGCGTAGGACATTTGTCTGGTGTCTGATGCTAATCAGTGGTTTGGAGTCACGCATGGGACATTTATCTGATGTCTGATGCTAATGGAGATGCTGCTTGAGTATGTGGTGACTGAGTGTTGTTTCCAAATCTGTTCTTTCCACCTGTTATACTGATGACGCTATAATGTTGCCGTTGTCTATGTCTATACTTTGTTCCCTTTGGTTCGGGGAAAATGTAGTACTTGTGTGTGGGCTGCTCTGTCCATGTGGTGTGCTTTTGTTGAGTGTGTACACCCACAGCACTCTGTCTCCTGAGCTTCTGAAGTCACATGGTATGGGTTTGTTGATGGGAGAGGATGGGAACTCACAGATAAGAGGTTTGTGCTACACCTCTTATGCTAGTTGGATGCTTGGCTTTACTTCGATCCTAAACTTATGGTGTGTGCACACCAAAAGCGATTTCTCTAGATTACTCGCGGGATGTTTGTTGTGTTACCCATGCGAATAAAAAACATTGTATGTTGGTGTGTGCACACCAAAAACAAATCAAATTATTTGTGCGAGTACATTACATACAAAGGCAATGCAAAGACGCGAATAGACATGAATTCCCATCCAGCAACGCAAATGCTGTTAACATGCAATATACACCTCAATTGCATCTTCAGCGCAAGTTGAAAAATTTCAACTTGAGTGGAAATTTCACAAGACATTGTCACACACGCAAACTGTCATGAGAGCATTACACAATGACTTTATTCACGCAAGTGACAGAAAAACATCCCATGAGTAATCTAGTGCGATAATGCAATGAGAATATTCCCTTCGTGTTTGGTTTGCACACACTGTAATACTCTTCTCCATTTTCCTATACAAATGGACATGTCAGTAAGCTCCTTGCTGATTGTCTTAAGCAACAACTTAACATGCAAATTTTACGTTTGAGTTGAATTTTTTGATGTGACAATGTATATTGCGCATTCGTGGCAATCGGGTCACCCAATTTGCATTGCTTGGGCGAATTTTCGTCTATTCATGATGTTTTCATTGACTTTGAATGTAATCTACTTGCAAGAATAATTATTGGTGTTCACACTAAAAGTGAATTTAATTATTAGCGTGATTATATGCAAAATCAATTCAAAGACACGAATAGATGCAAGTTGTAGCCGGGCGATTCAAATTGGGCAACGCAATTGCTGCCAAAAAGCGGAATAAAACATTTTCTGATAGCGCCGGCTGTGTCAATAAGCTCTTTGCTGATTGTCTCATGATACAACATGTCACGCAAATTTTCAGTTTGAGTTAAAATTTTTCAACTTGCGCGAAAGTCGTGACTGAGATATTGCATGTTCGTGGCAATCACAATACTCAATTGGCATCACATGAATTTGCATCTATTTTTCCTTGACTTTGTATGTAATCTACTTGCATGAATAATTATTGGTGTTCACACCAAAAGTGAATTTAATTATTAGCGCAAGTAGATTATATACAAAGTAAGAGCAAAGATGAATAGACACGAATTATAGCCAGGCAATACAAATGCAAATTGGGCAATGCGAATACCGCTAACACCTGAAATACGCCTCATTTGCGTCTTCCACTGAATTAAAAAAATTTCAACTCGAGAATGCTGTTCAATCATCGATTCTAGCCATCATTGTAACTCTAAACTGAACCATAACTGATCAGGGGTGTATTTTCCAAAAGCATTGTTAGCTAACCATGGTTGCAAGTTCCTATTAACTCTATTGGTAATGACAGTACTTGAGTACTTCTTTTTGGAAACGCACCCCTGAATGCTTGACAGAAATGTTGTTTAAGGAACAATACGTATAAAGGAATGTGCCTTTCTTGGAAAAAAAAAAAAAACATATTAAAGTAAAAACCAAATGGAACTGGGGAAGCAAATATATGATCAAGTTCACTCTAGTTTACTTGCAGGATGTTTTTTGTGTCACTCGTGCAAATAAAAACATTAAAAAAGTAAAAAAAAAACATCTTCTGATACAACTGGTTGTGTCAATAAGGTCTTCGCTGATAGGCACGTGCGACAAGGCATTATGCAAATTTTCCGCTCAAGTTTACATTTTTAAACTAAACATTTGAGCCGTATATCATGCGTTTACAGCAATCGCATTTATTAATTTTCACAGCTTGGACTGAATTTGCATGTATTTAACTTTATCATTGACTTTGTATGCAATCTATTCATTAATTTGGTTCAGATTACGTTATTTAATAAGTTATTTTCAAAGCTTTTCATGGATAAAATTACCATCATCCTGAATATGCTAGCATTAGAGTTGTGTTTTATGCCCGGTTCCCATCCTGGTTGATCATCTTAACCAGATTTTATTGGTGAACACCCCAACCCAAGCCCATAATTACTAATG
This sequence comes from Cirrhinus molitorella, assembly GCA_033026305.1. Classification (NCBI taxonomy): domain Eukaryota; kingdom Metazoa; phylum Chordata; class Actinopteri; order Cypriniformes; family Cyprinidae; genus Cirrhinus; species Cirrhinus molitorella. Next base: position 12,693,751 of record CM065131.1, read on the forward strand.
GTACTAATTATCATAAACAAGTCTGGACTAATGCCTTTATGCCAGTAAAAGCTGGTCTTTTCACCAGGCAAGTGTTATGTAATTTAAAGGAAGATAATTGGACATAAAATACTGTAATAAAATAGTACTGCAGCGTCATACAAATCTTTGCTGTTTCAAGATGCACATAAAAATGGTTTCCGTGAAGTATGACACATACATCAGTAACCTACAGGATCATCTGATACAGAGGAGGAGCAGTAGTTCAAAGCACCCACCCTAATCAAGTGTGATGCTAAACGCGTGATCCTGATTGCATCACTGCATGGTAACATTTGTGAATGGACATTTTCTGTCTAATAAACAAACATGACATTTGGTGACCTTTACAGCTGAATACTGACGATGCATTTGCAGCAGTTTGAACTCTTCCGGCTTAAATAAAAATAATCTTCAGCTGATCATTCAAAGAATAATGATTTTAGACACAGACACAGTTCCCTCCACAATAAAGGTCTTTTAAGTGTATTTTTTTCTGCTAGACTTAGTTGCATGGTTTAATCTGGAGCCAATACTCCTTTGTACTAGGAAGGTCTTCGAGTTCCTGCTGCAATCTTTCACTGCATGACATTTTGGAGTGTGATTGTTCTTATGAAAAGTAACCTTGGTTACCAGCATTCGGTGTTTAATAGTTCACTCTGGCAGCTAACATGTGATTATGTTGAGTTGCATGTGTGCGTGTGACTTGGTGCCGACCGACATGTTGTTATGTTGAGTTTGCGCAAGTGTTTCACTTTGTTGCCTTTTGCATGGGGAACGGGGACCGGCAGCAATCAGGGCTGTGTATTTTTGATTGATGGTGCAATCACATGGCACAAAAGACTTCATTACCATTGGACACACAATTGCTAACAAGCAATCATGAATACACACAGGTTAGTGACTTGGGCTTGAGTCTCACACGGGACGGCAGTTATCACAAAGTCACCAGAAATTAGGGAGGTGCTTTATCAGAGAGTCACGGCTATATGAAGGTTATGTGGGTCAGCTTTAGTTTGCTTGGTTCGCTTCAAAGGGGCGCAAACAAACTGTGTAGTTTTTCTATTTCTGGCCTTCGTTTTCTCCCATTCAGGAGGGGAAAAAAATACATCGAAATTCATAATTAGATGTTCAAAGTTTTCCCTTTTTGCTCTGTGTAACAGCGGTATATGGGTCAACTGCTGCCAATTGCATGAACTTCAAATGAAATATCAGTGTGTCCCAAGACTATTGCTTTTGATTGTTATTTTCCCCGCTGATTTTCCTCCAGTGCAGATTGAAAATAATAAATATAAAAATAAACAACCATTTGAATTTTCCCTTCTGTTCTCTTTTTGTTGTCGTATTAGGTAACCTCTAAGAATAGATGCCTGGAGAGGCAGCGGGGATCGGTTAAAAACCCGAGGCAGATATAGGTTGATGCATGTTCTCATTAGGTTGATGGCTGCATGTTATTTGGAGTGTCGCTGTAATCATTATTAATTATAATAATCTGACTTATGAGTCATCATATTATTAGCATCCCAGAGCTGCGCTTATTGTTATCGCAGCCCTGAAAAATAATTAATGTGTTCCTATTTCTATAGCCTGGGGCTTAGAGCTTTGGGGGAGCAGGGATTTTGTGTGTGTGTGTGTGTGTGTTTAGGCGGCTCAGACGGGAATCTAGACTGCAAGGGGTGGGAGAGGCAGTGCGGATGGCACAAAATCAGGTGCACGCAACCTTCCCTTTCATGCGTTCCAGCCAAGCCAACAAAGAGAGAATGAGACTACGTGATGAGAATTACACAGAGCCGGCGTTGAGAACTCATGGAATATACATACACACACGCACACACACTCTCGAGCTCAAACTACACACTGCACACACAGCTGCGCGCACTCCCACTCACACCCAGCCACTTGTATATGCGCACACACTCTTTACACAGCCCCTCTAAAACCCCTCACACACACTCTCTGCCCGTCAGCGGTAGTGCAGGCACTATGGACGTGATAATTGTAATAAAGGCTGCCAGTAATGGGTTGTGTGGCGCACGGCTGCACTGGCCAGGCGCTCTCCCTCTTTTGTTATGCTAATGCAGAGTGATTAGAGGCCTTCTGCAGAGCTGCGCTGCCTAATCTGACTGCTCCCCCGAGGAGGAGGAGGGGGGTTCGACACACACTGGGGATATTACACACAGGCCACGGGGTCAGCAGCCTCCAACATCATCTTACCTTCCATTTATATTCCGTTTTAATGAACAACGCACAGCAATACATGTGAAAACAGCCAGGTTTTGTAATCATTTGTTGGGAAGATGAGCGATATTTAGCGCATGGATGAACTGTGATAAGTGTCGGTATGTACAGGAGGAATTTGAGTTTTGAGTTTTGTTCACACTTTGTTTTAAGGTCCAATTCTCGCTATTAACAAACCATTAATTATGACTTTTACCTCAATAAACTTCTAATTTGCTACTTACTTAATTAATATTGAGGTAGTTGTTAACCCAAGGTATTGGGTAGGAATAGTGATGTAGAATGTGGTCATGCATAACATTTATGCTAATAAACAGCCAGCATATGAATAATAGCAATAATAAGCAACTAGTTAATAGTGAGAATTGGGTCCTATACTAAAGTGTTCCACAGTTTTCAAACTCATTTTGGGACAACACAATGTATTATTCTAATAATATTTCACAATATTGTTTATTGTTTTTACAATTACTCTCATGTAATTTATTTATTTATTTATTTTTAACTGCAGTGCATTTAGTTTCTATTCTTTAACCCTTTAACTGTCACCGTCCCGTCATCGGGACGCCTACGTTTACTTCACCATATTTCAAATAAATCCTAATCTAATCATGACAAACTATATATCGTTGGAAAGGTCTAAGACTCCTAAATTGATATTTTACCACTGTTTTGTGTTATAAATTATGTAGGAAAAGTAATAGATTAATTTATGACAAGAGTGCACCTCAAAAAATGTACTTCATAACAGGAGTTCAGACCTTTTTCACAAAAAGACTTTCTTTGTTGCCTTTTTTTCTATCACGCTTTAGAAATCATAAGAAATTATATATCACTTGAAGACTTAAAATGTCAAAATTCATCCTTTGGAAACCATTTTAAAATCAGACATTGCATTATCATGGAAATTGTACATGAAAATCATATTACAAAATGTTTTTGTTCATGAATTATAAAAAATTACATTTGGATAGTGCATTTTCATGTCTATGTTCACAATACGGAGTGACAGTTAAAGGTTAAAGATACTGCGTTTGATTTTACCTATTTTCCTGACATCTTACACACATGAACATGAGAATCCCAAAGTACAAATTGATTTATATGCAGAGAGTATGCTTCTGATTGGTTAAATAAGTTTTAAAAAGTGGATTTTAATCTATTATGTATGTATTAACATAAATAAATAAATAAATAATATACACTGCTGTTAAAATGTTGGGGTTGGAAAGGTGTTTTTGAATAAAAAAAAAAAAAGATCTCTTATGCTCACCAAGGCTGAGTTAAAAAAAAAAAAAAACCTGCAATACTGTGAAATATAATTACGATTTAAAAACTGATTTTTATTTGAACATTTTTTAAATTGTCATTTATTCCTGTGATGCAAAGCTTTATTTTCAGCATCATTACTCTAGTCTTCAGTGTCACATGATCATTCAGAAATCATTCTAATATGCTGATTTGCTGCTCAAGAAACATTCAATATAAAGACTGATTGTGATTTGAACGGTAAAAGACTACAGTAAATGTTACAGTAAAAACCTAGTAATTGGTAAAAGGTCAGTTCCCCTACTATATACTTTGAAAAACTGTACTGTAATTTATGGTAAAATATAGTGAAAAGGAATGTATAATTCACAGTGAAAACCATAAATTGACATTCCCAAAATTCCCTGCATTACATTTCACATTTAATGTTTTTTGTGTTGCTATGTTACTATCACATATGATGGTGTTTAGTATTTGTGTGAATGACACAGCGCACCTTCTATGTATGTTTGTATTTTCCTTCTCAGCTTGTGGAAAAGCTGCTTGTGATGAGCTTTGGTTCATCACGTGACTTCCTTATCACCTGTTTTTATTAGTGTATTACAAAGGTACTTAACAGATTTCAAAACTTCAATAGGTTGGTATGTTAACATTATATCAGTTAATGAAATACATTTTTTTAAATGTAAATTTAGGTTAAATACATAACCTAAAATGCTCCTACCATATGTTTTTATGGTAAAATTCTGCCAGTTTATTAATTTATTTATTTATTTTTAACATAATTTTACTATTTTCAATGTTGAAAAACAGTTGTGTGGAAATGTGATGTATTTTTCATAATGCTTAGAATAGAAATTGCAACAGCATTTATTTGTATTTGCAATGTATTTACTTCCAGGAGGAGGAGCACATGCATGTTAAATATGAACATCTGTGCCTTTGCTTTCAAAGAAGGTTTTGGAAACTTCTGCCATGAAATGTTTATAATGTCAAATTTAGTACATGCTTTAAATAAATATTGACTTTACACACATTTAATAGATCTCGTAAGTAACACAGTAGCACACTCCTAGTTTATTAGCTTCATGGCCTCAGCGTAACTCACCCTCACAGGCTAGTGAAGTTTGCGTCCTGACAGTCCGGATGACTACATTTTCCATCAGGTCTGTAGTCTCTTCTTAGCGGCACTATCAGAACTCTCCCCGCCACATGCTGGACGGCTGTGGGGATTTAAGTCTTAGGGCTGGGGGGCTATAGATCAGGCCAAACCAAACACACAGCGTTATTGTTGGAGCAGCTGGCTCAGGGAGGCTGGCTCACCCTGCCTGGACTCCCCGTGTCCTGCCAAGAGCAACCAGCTTCAAGCTGCGTTCTGCCCTGCCTTTGAGGTCAGCACAGGAAAAGTGTACAAGTGGGTGTGTGTGCGTTTGGGTAATATCACTGACTTTTATACATTGTTTATGCAGTAGGTGTATAGGCTATTAATGTGCTAATGTGCTCGTACTGGACTTTCGCTTTAGAAACTGTTTCAGTTGGCTGTGGTAGATTTAGGTGTTGGATGTGATCGATATTAGGTGGAAACTCGACTGATTAGACAGCTAGTGCTTCCTCTACCTTCAGGGGATGATTTTGATTCAGCATTGACCTTTGACCCCAAATCCAACCTGAACCTTGGACAGCTGTCAGCATCATTTAGATTTTGTAGTTCAGTCCCTGAAATGCGAGGTTGCACTTTGTCTCTCTGTGTGGCCTACAGATCCAAGTCCTTTGATAGATCGTGACCATTCGAATTTTGTTCGCTCCATCTCCATCTCTTACTCTCTCAATATAAAAGCTTCATTTTCATCAGCCTACATGCCTTTTCATATAACCCTTCCAAAGCCCTGAAAGAGGGGAGAGAGGTGCAAAAGGAGGGGGAGAGAAGGGGACTTTACCAAAAAAAAAAAAAAAAAAAAAAAGCACTATTTTGCCAGACGGTCCCTTTGGCAAACATGCATTAAGTTGATTTCAATGGACCAGATGCTCCCTTCCTCTCAAAGCAATTTGGATGCATAGAGCTTTCCTGGCCTTGCTGGAGACTAGACTCTCTGCTTTTGATTTGTAAGTGGCTCAAATTGAGGCTCGCATTCAAATGTGTGCACATGGAGTGGCCTTGTATTGCAGTCTGTGAGTTTTGTACTGCGGGCTCCTTATTTTTCCCCAGACAAAACCCCATGGAGCTTTTTCATAGAGCCAAATGCAATAAAGTGGAGTGGCATTGGACTTTATATTATGCTTATCAGGCATTGGATTTTTAGGAATATTGTTTGTGAAATACATTTTGGGTATGGAACCAAATATCATCAGTAATTCTCTATTAACTTATCAAAGTCAATTGAAATTAATCTGGACTGCTTGGGTGATAAGCTAAAATTGTATTGAGTATTGCCATTAGGTAACACAAATACACAAATGCATCGATTTCATGTTTCTACCTTTTTCAACATGCAGAATTCCTCAGGCCTCAGGAGTGAGTGTAGTTTGGGTGTGAAGATGGAAGCATAAATTCACTACAACAAACATAGAGAGATGCAATGTGTCACTTCTGCAACACAACTGCAAAATAATGACTGTTTCCAAACAGATTTTCAAAACCGTTTTCTAAATAATTAGCCCTGCCCCAAACTCACACCATTGGTTAAAGTTAAGCCAATGTTGCATTCCAGGCCGTTCAAACAAACATGGTAACACTTTATAATAACTACACACTATGAACCATTAGTTAAGCATTAGTAAATAGTCAAACATCATTTATGAATCATTATCTCTACGTTAATAGACAGTAGTAATCAGTTTATAAATGCAGCTATAAATGCTTTTTTTTCTTTCTTTTTTTTTGTTTGTTTTTTAAACAAATCTATAATGTGTTTAATAATTGTATTTTCATACTTTATTAATGATAAATTTATCATTTCTAACTTAAGTATTACTTAATTTTTCTATGCCATTGCAGAGGTTTATGTTTCATTTTATAACAAGTGTACAGTTGTACAGTTTTGTTTTTTGCATCTTGAAATAAATATTTCTATGTTCTGTATCAGTCTGTTGTCTGTAAAATTTGCTTAGTAAAAGTTTTACCAAGCATAAATAGTCTTCACTTTAGATGAGCTCACAAAAAGAGATAACGGACAACTACTAAATATTTTATACCTACCTGAATTAATCATGAAATACAGTAAGAATATGTTTTAATAAAGCATTTATTAACACACTGAGTAATTATCATTGTATTTTTAAGTAATATGTGTAAATATGCATTTAAAGTGTATTAATCATTTAGTTACACTTTCTAAATGATGTTATGAACCTCTGACAACTCCTAAAAAAACTGGTCTGTTAACAATATAATACTTAATTTAGAAATTATAAATTGTTCATTAATACATTATGAAAATACAATTACTAAAACCATTATAGATATGCTTATAAATCAGGAACAAAATATTTATAGCTCAATTTATAATAGCTATAATGTATTAATGTGGGGACAATGCTTTATAAGTGATGAATTGACTGTTTACTAATGCTTAACTAATGGTTCATAGTGTGTAGTTATTATAAAGTGTTACCAACAATACTTTTCAGGGAAATCAGCTTGCAAAAAGCTTTCTGTACTGCCAGCATACTGGAATTTCTAACTTACGATATTCTGTACAGATCTGAAAAAATAAAACGACCATAATCAATGTATTTTCTTATCAACTGAACCTATTTTATCTGGGATTGCTCAGGCCTGATAGCTCGGAGAGGGTTAAAACAAAACAAATAAAATAAAAAAAAAATACAATTTGAAAGGAATAAATACATTAAAAATAGTAAAATATCATAAGCATATTCCACTTACACAAAATCAACATTACTTGTCTGAAATAGGAGTGGCATTTTAACATTTACAAAAAAATGACACTTCACATTTAAGGTGTATGTTTATAAATAACACATTCTTCACAGCTGTTTTAACATTTAAGCTTGTGTTACTCACAAAATATGTGCATTCGCACGATTGGAGTTGATAAAGTCATTGCTAAACTTGATAATCGCTTGTGACAGTCTGTCCATTTAAGTATGATTTTTCTTGTCTCTGCTGTTGATGTGCTGTGCTTATGTAAAGGGCTGCAAACGGCTGTCCAGACGAGACGCCTGATGGGAATTCAATGTGCTGAGAAATGCAGAATCACAGGGATCACATCCAAATGGAAAACCCATTCGTTCCACCGGGACAGGGATTGCTACCGATCGGCTGGAGATTTCCCACAGGAATATGGCATTTCCTGTCTGTATGTATTTAAGCCAAGTCACGGTACACATATACTTTATATCCCCATATCTAATTCTGTTTATCTTCATTGATTCGACTGCTCTTTCAACCGATGTGGGGCAGAACAGGTCTAAATACTGAATTATTAATAAATCCAGCTCTTTGGCAGCCAAATGTTGTGTTTATGTCTTAGTGGACTGATTTTCATGCGCATAATGATTACATTTTCTGTGATTATATAAGCTTTGGTTTTCTGGTTCAGTAGAGCCAACTCAAGTGGCCTCAAAAAGTATCTAGACACTATCTTGATATCTAGTGTAGACTGGATCTTAAGTGTTAAGTTTCCAAATACTTTTTGAGTTTACCATAGTTCATACTTTTGCTCTCAGGTACAGGTACACAGAAATACCACTGAAACCACAATCAAAACAAAGCCTGAGGTAAACGTTTGCACTTAAATAGCACACATTTAATGGCTCATTCACGCTCTGTTAAACTCTGAGAGGCAGGCGTGTGAAATGTCGGCTATGCCCCCCTGCTCAGGTAATTATGAAGGGGTAGAAGACAACAGGTTGAGAGACGAGGTCAGGCTCATGCGAGAAGATAAATGCAATGCACTCACTCTGAGAGACAGAAGAAAACATCAGCTGACAGCGGCATATGTCAAATGATCAAATTACCGCCTTTCACACAGAGCGGTCACACGCGGACGAGGACAGGAAAAAGCAGCACCAGAGAGGTCAATGAAGATGATGGCATGACGTGTTTTTACTTTGCATATGTGTGCAGCAGGTGTTTATGGCCTTTATAGGCTTGACATTCACATCAGAGTCCTGTGGAATCAAAGATAATTCCCCACTTTAGTACTCGGTAATGTCCTTTTATAAGATTTTTTAATCAATCTCCATTTCTTTTCTTTTGAATCAGGTCTACATGGAATATGTCTCCACAATACACTCCACATTTGGCAGAACAGTCCATTATTGATGAAGTTCAACACATTTCCCTTGTGTGTTTGTTTATTAAAGGCTTAGTTCAGCCAAAAATGAAAATTCTGTCATCGTTTACTCACCCTCAGGTCGTTCCAAACCTTTATCTTTTTTTTTTTATACTGAAGTAAAAATGCACTGATCGCTTTTTTCCATGCAATTCCATTGAATTGATATAGCTTTCAAGCTTCAAAAAGGACACAAAAGAATCATAAAAGCATTATTAAAGCAGTCTATATGACTGCGCACTATGTTCCAAGTCTTCTGAAGTCATACGAGAGCTTAGGCTGAGAAACAGATGGAAATTTATATATTAATTTAACAATGATCTTCCTCTCTAGTGAACTAATAATAGCTGTGACTGGATCATTAAGTCAGTGAATTATGAAGAAAACCTTGAATTAAAAGAATAATTCATTCACAAATCTTTCTCACAAAAAGGCAAATGTTTTTGTTAATAATGACTAAACTAAGTCATATTTAAGTGTGACTTCAGAGTAGTGTTGTTTTATACTGTAACAATGATTTAGTTTATTTATTTATTATTGGAGCACGTTTTACAAGAAAATACCATTTCGTTTTTTCTGCTTTAAACCATTGTGTAATCATGTAATTTTTGTTTACTTATGAAATTTACCAGCACTTTCTTATTAAAAATGGTTTCTACACCATTTTCAGTGTATTTATATACTATTGTAGTATTTTTATTATTATTGTTATTAATAATATATATAATTACAATAAGGTTCAGTAGTTTACATGAGTTAACTACATTAGTTAACATGTAGTAAGAATGAACAATACATCTAGGATTTATTTATTTTAGTTCCTGTTAATTTCAGCAGTTACTAATGCATTATTAAATTTGCAAGATGTGTTTGTTAGCATTAGCCAATGCACTGTGAACTAACATGAACACACAAAGAACGACTGTATTTTTATTAACTAACATTAGAGAAACACTCCACTTTTTTAAAAAAAAAAATAGGCTTTTCCAACTCCCCTAGAGTTTTCCCGTTTTTGAATCCATTCAGCCGATCTCATTAGCACTTTTAGCATAGCTTAGCATAAATCACTGAATCAGATTAGAACATTAGCAACTTGTTCAGAAATGACCAAATATTTTCTATATTTTTCCTATTTAAAACTTAACTCTCCTGAAGTTACAGTGTGTACTAAGACCGACAGAAAATAAAAAGTTGTGATTTTCTGTTTAACTCTAGGGGAGTTGGAAAATGAGCCTATTTTCAAAAAAAAAGTGTAGTGTTCCTTTAACAAAGATTAAGAAATAGTGTAATAAATATATTGTTTATTGTTTGTTCATGTTAGATAATAATGTTAACAAATTGACAAATTGTTTTTTTCAGTTAGTTGCCAAGATAATATTGCTAATTTTTAATTAAGTTCAAGTTTTTAATTTAATATTTATATTCTTGGAATATAGCGCACAAGTCACATAAAATAGTTTTATGATACATTTATGTTATTTTGTGTCCTTTTAGAAGGTTGAAAACAATCCCCATTCATAATAATTGCATAAAAAAGACTGGCCAGGACATCTAAATGATGACAAAATTGTAATTTTGAGGTAAACTCTCCTTTTATACTGTATTTTTTAGCTAATTTGATTGTACTTAAATGCAATCTGCAGACTTCCCTCCAAATCAACACAGAAACTGCAAACCACTTTCTGTCTGCACATGCTAATGATTGCATTTTTCAAATGTGCAAATGAAAATGAATCTACCTTTAAACCATGACTGACTATCTTTTGAATCACAGTGTGACATAATTTCCCGTATATGACTAAAAACCCAAACGCTGTGAGATTATGGCTGCAGTAAGTCAATGTCTTGCGATTTGCACCGAAGCCTCTCATTTTCAGAGTCCGTTGAGGCCGAGGTGTAACTATGGCTTTCTCAGTGTTTTATACATAGGTTTTAAAAACGCCTCTGGGTGCAGTCAACAACAGGGAGTAATGAACTTTCTGACAGCGTCTGAAAATGTGTTTCCCTGAACGTAGTTGTTTAGTAACTAATCCTGAAGCCGACGTGGTGTAATATGGCATGTGTATCAGTTGTTTTCAGATGACGCCTGACTACTAGCTGTCACTGGCTTTTTGATTTACTCATGTAATATACCTCAGAGACATACAGATTTCTTGCGCACATAGCTGAGGTGACATTAATGATGAAGGGGGATGATACTGATGACTGTATACTTTAGCTTGGCACAAACATGCGATAAAAGAGAAGAAGAGGTGCTGAATATTGCCAATAACGTCAAGTAAATCACACACACACAAATATATTAAGAGCGGCTCACATAAGGAGACATTCGTAATTTTATGTTCTTTGCATACAACTTAGATATTCCACCCTCATGGACATCAGTTTGCAAAATACAGAGCAAAATGAAGTGAGCAGACGAAATATTTTGAGATGTCGAAGACTCACTTGCATGAAGACATCAATCATAGTTTTCTCAAACACTTCTGGGCTGACATCTTAATTACAGAGTGCTAATCAATACAAGATTGCACTAAGAGGTGATTCATTTGGTCTTGTGTGTGTATGTTTGTGTGTACTGAGATTTTTCTCTTTCTGAATATGCACTGAATTAAAATCTGTCTGTAACTTACTTTGACAGTCCTTCCTGTACTTGAACATAGTGTGCTGAAGCCATTCTTCTTATTTCTGGCATATCCACATTTCTATATCCAGCAGCTGATGTTGAGGTCCAAAAAACTGTAATTTAAAGTTTTTGTCCAGTGGGTCATCCAAAGTCTAACCCTTTTACTGCTATTTTACTTTTAGTCCTAAATTCATCACCTTGTCTACCCTTGTCTCTTTGGCGCTGTTTATACGAGGCTTTGGCCTGACTGCTTATGCACTAAATTGTATATCTTAAAAAAAGAAAATGTAGTGGGTGGCTGAGTTTATTGGAGTGTTGGGCTTATGTAAAATGCCTTTTTACAGTGTTGAAATATTTTTACTTATGAACCAGTGAATAAAGTAATTGGCTTTTTTGTAAATATCAATTAATTTATTCAAAGGTATGTTAAATATGCATTCCATACATACATTAACTTAAATAAATGATGGGACTGAATTCTATGATGAGCATGTTTTCAATTTCTAATTTAAAATGGAATTTGTTTTTATAAAACAAATAATGCCAAAATGATCTATTAAAATGCTATATATTTTGACATTTTTATGACAAGGCAAGGTTAGTTCAGTTTGAAAAATGTCATGTTTTGCAGTAAATACTGTATATATAATTTATTATATTACCTAAATATAGGTAATATTGTCACACAGTCACCTGCCTCACCAGCCTCCTTCACGCGCTCCTAATCAACGCACTTCTAATTACACTCACCTGCATCCACTTACCTGCACCAGCTACAAAAGCACATGTACCTCAGTCACTCGTCGGCTGGTCTCAAGGTCGTACACTTCAGTGGGCTTACCTGTCTGTGCCTGTCTGACGAAGTCTGGAACCTGTTCGCTCTATGGAAGGAAAAGAAGATTATTCTTTGATCAGATAAGACTAGTGAATCCAGCTTCCGTTTTGAACTCACCTGCCTTGTTGATGATTTACGTTGGAAGCTCCTCAGTTCAATAAGGACCTGTGTTTGCCTTAACCTCTTGGTTTGCCTCTATCCAACTGTTACACAAATACATTTACAAGGAAGATGTAAGGAAAATCTTAACAGGTCGATATAACCTTTCTTCTATGTGTTGTTATTATCATGTTATAAATATGTTATTACAGTCATTAAAATAAAACTTTTCTTGCATATCAGCTTATTAAAACTATATAAAAACCAACACAAATGCAAATAATACATTTCTAAGAAATAAGGAATGTGTTTGTTTTTTTTTTAAAGAAAAAAAACTGTTCCTTAATCCACTCTTCTTTACATCATTGATCCCTAGTCTAATTGAGAAACAACTATCAGTGAATTGTGAGCAGAGTTTCCAAAAGTGGCTCTTTTTTAATTTTGCCAAATTTTTGTTTGCCAAACCATGTAAGACATTTGTTGCCGGTAATGATGCAGAAATTAGCTTTAAACGTCAGTTTGGTGAAGTCTGGCAGCCACTCCTGAAAAACAATGACAGATTTCCAACTTTTTTGCCATATAGTGTTTTCATGGCAGCCCATTTCATGGTTATGATTGGCTCATGTTTGTAGCCCAAGGGTACAAAGCATACCTTCTCTGTTCCTGTCTATCTCGAGCTCATCCAAGCCATTTGACAGATCTTCTCTTTCCTCTCTAAAGCACCTCCAGGCATAGCAAGAGGAACGAGGCTTCCTTTGATAAGGGTGATCAAGACTGGCGTTCCCATGCCGACAGGTTTCACCAACATGAGAGATGCGGGGAGTGGAGGGGGATTTGCGCACCCATTACCCACAAGGCCGCTCGTCTGATAGGACACAATCTGAGGAGATAGAGGGCTCGGTCGGGCCGGCGAGAGGTAGGGGGTGGGGAGCTGAACGATGCAGGAGCCAAGGGGAAACCGTGAGGATGAAAGGTATCAGGCATAAAAGAGAGGAGAGAGGGGAAGATGAGTAAAAAGCAGCAGAAAAAAAAGAACAAAAGTAAAGAGTGATGTAGAGGAGATGGGGAGCACCCGACCTGAAAAGCTGTCACGAGTGCAGATGAACGGGAGAGACGGCTCTCACACACCCCCATTATGTGCTGTACAGTAGAGGAGAACAAATTAGAACGGCAACTTGGGAAACATCACAAAGCATAAGCGCTCTAGTCCGCTGCCCGTAACATGTATAGACGTTGATTTACGTTGTATGGAAGCAAAGAAAGAAAGAAAAATCAAGCCTTGCTGCCTGTAATTGCAGCCTTGAAATATCAGCCTCATAAAACGGCCGGTCAGACAATTCTTTCATTGACCGATCTGAGAAATTGTTTTTCTGAAAGCACAAACCTTAGAAATGCAATATAACAGCACTTTGCTTTTCTGTCTGTCTGTAGTGATGGAAGTCGAATGGTTCAGGATTAAGGCTGGTAATGCAAAGGTTATAGGCTTGATGTCTACCATAAACTAGACACATAAACTAAATCAGTGGTTCTCAACTGGTATTGCTTCAGGACTTAGATTTAACATTAGGCATCAAGTGGTGACCTAACACAGTATCAAAATTGTTTACCGTAACACAGAAGTAACACAATTGTCCTTAAAATTGAACTGTCACAACGGTGCTACTTTTTCACGCACCTTTAATGTACCAATATGTACTTTTAGGGGTAGATAAGATACAGGGATATACCTTTTGAAAGGGTAGTGCACCAGTTAAAGCTTTTGTACCTTGTACTTCTAGTACTTCATCTTAAAGTTAAAGGGTTACTCCACTCCAAAATGTACATTTTGTCATTAGTCACTTACCCATGTCGTTCCAAACTTGTAAAAGCTTTGTTCGTCTTTGGAGCACAATTTAAGATATTTTGGATGAAAACCGGGAGCTCTGTGACTGTCCCATTGACTGCCAAGTAAATAACACTGTCAAGGCCCAGAAAAGTATGAAAGATGTCGTAAAATAGTCTATCTGCCATCAGTGGTTCAACCAAAATTGTACGTAGCTACGAGAATACTTTTTGTACACATGCAAAAATAACGACTTTATTCAACAATTTATCTCTTCCACATCACTGAAGCGCAATTTTGGATAGTATTCACTGGACACAAACAGCGTACGCTGTTCTCTGTCAGCTGCGTCACGCGAATATGCTGTTTTTGTTTGAATCAAAGCGTAAATAAATGCAGAAAACTTATCCGTGTGTTGTGGCTGACACAGAACATTGTACACTGTTTGCGTCCAGTGGATACTCTCCAAAATGGCGTTACAGTGACAAGGAGGAGACAAATTGTTGAATAAAGTAATTCTTTTTGTTTTCTTTGCGTACAAAAAGTATTCTTGTAGTTTTGTAAAATTATGGTTGAACCACTGATGGCAGATGGACTAATTTGATGAAGTGTTTCATACTTTTCTGGGCCTTGACAGACACTTTTCAGGCCTTTACTTGGCAGTCAATGGGACAGCCACAAAGCTCCCGGTTTTATTCCAAAATATCTTAAATCATGTTCCGTTGTGACAAACAAAGCTTTTACAGATTTTAGATTTCACAATTTTCCTTTTGGGGTGGACTAACCCTTTAAGTGTGAGACATTGATTTGTAAATATGTAAAAGTTTAACAATTACTCAAACAAGAACAACACTGCAAACGACTTGTTTTCATAGATCAGTGTTGGGGGTAACACAATAAAGTAGTGTGAATTATGTAATCAGATTACATTTTTCAAGAAACTAATCAAGTAACATGTTACTTTCAAAAGACAAACAGGCAAGCCCAGCCCAGGTGACAAAAAAGTAATGCAAAAGTAATAAACTAAAGTCACTTTTTCATAATAAGCAACACAATTAGTTACCTTTTATATGGAGTAACGCAATATTATAATGGATTACTTTTAAAATTAACTTTCCCCAACACTATCATAGACTATGGGCCCTATCATACACCCGGCGCAATGTGGCGCAAGGCGCTGCGTCGTTTAATTAGCAAATGCATTTGTGCCCGTTTGTGTGCCCATGGGCGTGCTGGTCTAAAAAAGACGCGTTGCTATTTTGAGAAACTGAAAATAGACTGCGCCATAGACCAACTCAAACCTGGTCTTAAGTCTAAAGTCAATGGCGCAACATTTTTTTGTTTGTTATTTAAAGAGCACATTGGTAGATAATGCGCCTCTGGGCAGGTCCACAACGCGCGTTCACTTTGATTATTACACACAGGGATGCATCACACAAACATGCCAAATATTAAAAACAAAAGGATTACAGTATAAAACAATATTATTGTGTAGGCTACATAAATATAAAAATGTAATGATGGATAGCCACTGCGTGTAGTAGAATTAGGCTACCTATTTGCAGTTAAGCCTATTAATACTTATAATGATGAATGAAACTGGTTAATTAATTGAACAGTTGTGCCAATACACACACATATACATTAACTGACTCCGAATAAAATATCGACTGGCCACTTAACAGGTCATTTCAGCAAAACATCACTCGTTGAACTCCTCAGTTTAATCAGTGTATTTAATAAGTCAGTGTATTTTATAATGTTACATATTTTCGAATTGTTCAGCCAAATGGAGTACCTGCTCGGCCAAAGTATTGAAAGACGGAGGAGGCATAGGATCTACTGGCCGAGGTCTACATATCTGTTCCTGTCCCTGTAAATAGCGATCCGCCATGGCGCGAGCGCAACTCGCTCTTAAAGGGAATGGGAGATGAGACTCTGATTTGTTTTTTGCACATTACGCCCAAAAAACACCCCTTACTTATTTAGAGAATAGGGACAACCCATTTCGACTATGCGCGCGGGCGCACGGACCGTTTTCCCATCGTTAAATTAGCAAAAGTGGATCTGGACACGCCCCGAGCGCACCTGCGCTTTGCACTTTGCATTTAGATCGTTAAAATAGGGCCTTTCTTGAATATAAGTGTACACTGAAAAATGATTTATTTGTAATGATTTTCACTCAGATTCCTATAAATTCCACAAATAATGACAAAGAAATGAAAAAAGTAGCGTATTGAAATAAACACAAAATTCTAAAGTAGAAAGACGATTAATTTATTCCAAAATAATAACTCAGGGCATTAAAACAATATATTTCATTTGTGAAATTATGTTCAGGTATTCTTTTTTAAAGTTGACTTTTCACTATTTTTTAATTTTTTGGATCATCGCTCATCAAAGCTCAGTAAATATTTGTTACAGACACAGAGATTTGCTTTAAATTACACCAAACTGATTACTCACTAAAAAATTCCACAGATCATGTTTTTATGCTATTTTATAGTCTTATTTTGATGTAACAAAGTGGTTAAATCTAAGTGTGTGAGTTGTTTACTTCCTTTTTTTTAATTAGACCTATTCCTATTTAACGCAGATTCATTCAGATTCACAAACTGGAAAGGCTGGATTTATAGCATGAACCAATCACAGCCGATCATAAACAGTCATATCCAATCAATGTAACTTTCCCCAATTCATTCTTAATTACCCCCCATCAAACTCATGGCATGCTTTAGGTGGTCTGTTAAAACTTAATGGTCTCAGGGGTGTTGAATTCCTGCTGTAACTTTACCTGCTGCCTGCTGGTGGCACTCTTGGGCAGTATTTCTTTAGAAAAACAAATGATTTATACATGTTTTAATGATATATTTTGTAATATTGGTGGTTTTATTTTTGTAGTACAATTTTTCTCATCCAGTATTTTTGCAACATAGGCTCATTGGAAATACGTGACTCTTTACATTTCTGTAAGACTGAGAAAAAAAGAAAAAAAAACATACCTAGTTCCAGTAATCATGAGAAAACAATGCAGAAAAAATCCTTTTCTAGCATCCTCCCAACAGGATGCAACAGTGTTTGGTATCTACATGTTACACAATCTTATATCTATTTAATTATTTTCCATTCATGGTTATAGAGTTTGATTATTAGTTGCATTTTGTTACTTACACATATTATTTTTTTTACCCTGCTGTCCATGACCTCACTAGTTAAGAAGCACTAAACTAGAGAATTAAGGAGATGCCCTGTCACCACAAGATGCCCTTGAGCATGGCTCTTAACCTCAGGATGATCCACAGGGACTGACCTTGCAATTAGTCTACCTCCAGTTACTGCGGATAAAACGCATCTGCTTAGTAACCAAGGCAACTTCCCTCTCTAAACTACATATTGTCCTCTGTACAAAGAGTGTTTGTGTGCATACATTACATTCTCATTGGGGGCATTCAGAGGTCCGTAATGTAATGACCAGAAAAGCCTAAAATAGAGAAGTGAGCAGAAAAGCGGCACTTTACACGACTCGTTAAACTAATTTCACAACGCTGCTTTGTTTTTCTATTATTCCCTGATTTACAATTTAGCCTTATGCCTCTTGACTATGAAACAATATTTCAGCTCAAATGATTTTCACACAGAGGCACATCAAGTTATTCCTGGCGATTCTGAAGCAATCTGTCTTACTTGATTGTACCATCATTCCAATGTGAGTTCATGTCTTCCTCTTTGACATGTTTGGCTGTCCTCGGGCTGAAAAGCCAGCGATAAGCCTGTGTTTTGGTGCTCTGTGTGATCCCAGGGGTAATGTTTGGCCAATGTTCTGTCACTGTTTTCTGCAATTTTATCTGATACACCATGAACACTGTCCAATTTCCACTCTTTCTGAGATTTGTGTGCCATTTAGTGACACGCTCACGAAGGTAAGCTATGTCCCAATTTACTGCTAATGTGCACACATATAGGGCATCTTGTCATGTGCGATGTAAAGTTATATATTATCCTTTCTGTAGGTCTAGGAATGGGATATTTGGAAAACATAGTTGGCCTGTTATGGTTGAATTTATAATACAAATGGACAGGCTGTTTCTTTATACATCGCCAAACCCCAAATTTTTCATCATCCTCAACTCTCATAGGGTTTGGGAATATGAAGCAATTCCTTTCATTTTGTGTAATGCCCCTTTTTCACTTTTAATAAAAATATGGGGTGAAAAACCTATACACTACCATTCTAAAGTTTAGCATTTGTAAAATATTGTATGCTTTTGAAAGAAATCTCTTATGTTTACAGAGGCAGCATTTATTTGATAAAAAAAAAAAAAAATTATAACAATTCAACATAAATGCTTTATATCTAAATATAATTTAAAATATAGTTTATTCTTGTGATGACAAAGCAGAATTTTTAGCATCATTACTTCAGTTTTCAGTGTTAATTTTATACAGAAATCTTTGATGAAGACAAAGTTCAAAAGAACATCATTTATTTTAAATTGATTTTTTTTTATTATAAATGTCTTTGCTGTCACTTTTGATCAATTCCATGTATCCTTGCTTAAAAGTATTAACTTCTTTTAAAAATCAAACAATTAATCAATCAGTTAATCTTATAAATATGTTTTCACATTCAGCAACATAAGCAAAATAATTATTTGGGGGAAAAAAAAAACATTACTTATTATTACTAATATTGAAAACAGATGTGCTGCTTTTTTATTATTTTATTCATTTTTTTACAGGAATCTTTGATGAATTCAAAGTCCAAAAGAACAGCATTCATTTGAAATTGAAATAGTTTTTTTAATTATAAATGTCATTACTTTTAGTTTCAATCAATTCTATGTATCCTTGATACATGAATTAAAAACAGTATTAATTTATTTAAAAAAAAAAATCATTAATCAATCAATCAAGCAGTCAGTCTTATAGATACATTTTCGGATACAACAACATAAGCTAAATAATTATTTGTAAAAACTATAGAAAAATAAACATTTATTATTATTTTCAATATTGTAAACATTTGTGCTGATTTATATATTTTTTTTTTTTTCCAGAAACTGTGATTTTTTTTTCTTTGATGTTTAAAAGACCAGCATTTATTTGAAATCTTTTATTATAAATGTTACTGTTACTTTCAGTCAATTTCATGTATATTTGCTGAATCAAAGTATTATAGATACATTTTTGCATTCATCAACATAAGCAGACTAATTATTTGTAAAAAAAAAACAAAACATTTTTTTATTTATTTATTTTATTTTATTATTTATTTATCCAGGAATCTTTGCTGAATACAAAGTTCAAAAGAACATCATTTATTTGAAATGGAAATATTTTATTATAGACTGTCTTTACTTTTGATCAGTTCCATGGATCCTTGCTAAAGTATTAAAAGTATTAATGCAAAAAATAAAATAACAAAACAATCAATCAATCAACCAGTCAGTCAATCTTGTAAACACATTTTTGCATTCGGCAACATAAGCATAATAATTATTTGTAAAAATAGAAGAATTTTTTTTTTTTTTTTGTATGTTTAAAAAAGCAAAAACAAATGCACAGTAAAAAAAATAAATGAAATAAAATAAAAAAATCCAAATAAAAAATAAAACAAAGCTTACTTTGAATACATTTTGTAAGTACTATTTTAGTTTTTCTACCTCGAAATAGCAGTTAATTCAGCTTATTACTGTATTATTTTATTTTTAAACATTTGAGAAATTTACTAGCAATTTACTAGAAAATCACTAGCAATGAAAACTCCTTCTGCACCAGACATAACCCTTTATAGTCATGGTTATGCTAATCAAGGATACATAGTCTATTAAAAAGTTCCAACACTTTCAAGGTTGCGAGTTCTCCATCCACATCATCATTCTGCACTCTTTGACCTTGTAGGGAGGTGTCTGAGCCAGGACAGGACGGGATGGGATGGTCGGGGCCAGTGGTGCTCCCTGGTGCGCTCTTTAATTAAAGGCCACCATTAACAGGATTACTCACTGTAGGTACCCAGCATCCCCCTCGAACACCGTATGGGCCTTATCTGGTTCAGCTGCAAAGGTCCACCTGAACACAGCATCCTCAGCCATGCGGACAGAGTACGAGGTCTGCTGAGAGAACGAGAAGGAGCGAGAGAGAAACAGGGTGAACTTTGGACAATCAAGCAGATGGAGAGATACAAAGAGGGGAGAAAAAAAAAGATCTGGAGTGATGGTCTGCAACAGAAAAAGCCAGAGATGAGTGAGTCGAGAGGAGAAAGAGAAGGTCGGAGGAGGGAGGGAGGGAAGGAGGGAGGGAGGGAGTGATGGAGCGAACGAGCCGGATTGCATCCTATTGCATCAGTCCTGAGTAACGAGATAGGAAGATGCCGGGCTGAGCCGCACAAATAGCTTTTTGCACCGGCTGTGTGCTGAGGAGCAGGAAGGGGAGGAGGAAGATGCATCTAACCCTATGACGTTAGAACGGATCTCCACCCTGTAGCGCCGTCCGGCTGTTTCTGCCCCCCAACAGCTTCTGGAGTTCACTCATTAGATTTTACCCATCAGCCGCTCTTAGACGTGTAAGACCAATTAATTGATAAATAGAGGCACTCAAAGAAAACCAATCATTTTAGCTTCTTAAACACGGCCATCAGGAATGTCAAAGACATGTACAGACACGCTGTCGGACAAAAGAAAAAGCCATCAAGGTTTAAAGAGTCACCAAAGCGTATTGAAACCGCACCGCTGCGGGGTCAGGTTTAATGTGTGTTTATTTATGCTTTATGTTGTTTTCGGAGGATTCAAAGGCCGTGATCTGTTCATTTAAAGCAGCGGTTTTTAAATTCGTTCCAAGGACCCTCAGGGGGGCCGCAAAGGGGATTTGAGAGATAAAAAGAATTTACTAAAGGTATTTGTAGGGATGTCAAAGTTAATAATTTTAACACATTTGCATAATTTGACATTATTAGGCTTTCACATTTCTTTCTGGAAATGAATGATCGTGAGATGAATCAAACGGAATATATTCATTTTACAGCCATTGTTTTTTACAATAAGCAATCAAAACCAAATCTGCATATTTTGGTATAATTTTAGAAAGGGATTTTATGCCAGTGTGGTTTGTAAAGCTGCTTTGGAGCGATAATTATGCTTGTTATTTAAGCATTATCTACACTATATTGGCAAAAGTAATGAACAGGTTTGACTACATTAGTAATTTCCATGAGTACTAATCTTAATGTTTAAGCATATAATGATATTCTAGGGAATTGTGTCCTAATTTTATAGCAAAGGTTTGGACAGGACCCTTTTTTTATTCTAACATGACATTGCCTCTATGTATAAGGCAAGGTTTATAGAGAAATGTTTGATTCAGTCAGTGCGGAAGAACTTGACTGGCCAAATTCCAGCTGAACACCTCTGGTGTGAGTTTAAACCCAGACCTTGAGCCAAAAACTCGTCAACAAACACCAATGACTTGTACATACACTGTATGGACAAAAGAATTTGGACACCCCCTTCTTTAGAACAGAAAAAGGCACTTCCAAAACTGTAGCAACAAAGATGAAAGCATATTTCATTTATTTAAAAATTGTATTTCCATATTTGTTGCTTCAGTTTTGGAAGTGTCTAAAATGCCTGTACCCAAAAATCTGAATCTAAATCTAAATCCTACATAAACCTTGACAAGTTAATAATACAAGAATAGACATGAAACGGTTATTTTAATTCTTTCAAATAAATAATACATAAATTATTCTGGTCACACTTTAGATTTGGGTCCAATTCTTACTATTTGTTAACTATTAACTATGACTTTTGCCTCAATATACTTCTAATTACTGCTTATTAATACTTAGTAAAATAGTTGTTAAGTTTAAGAATTGGGTAGGAATAGGTTAGGATTGAGGCTTTAGAATAAGGTCTTGCAGAATAAGACATTAATTTGTTTTTTAATAATAATAATAAACAGCCAATAACCCAGTTCATGCAAATTACCAACTAGTTAATAGTGTTACCAATACTCTTATTAACTCACCAAAATATTTAAAGCAAATAAGTCAGAATTGTGAGTTTTTAATATGTAATTCTGACTTTATAACTTACAGTTGTGAGTTTATATCATGCAATTCTGACTTTATAACTTACAATGAGTTTATATCACAATTCTGAGAAAAGTCAGAATTGCGTGATAAAAACGTGCAATTCTGACTTTTCTTTTATAACTTGTAACTGCGAGTTTATATCATGCAATTTTGACTTTTTTTTTCTCAGAATTGTGTGATATAAATATATTATAACTTGCAGTTTTAGTCATGCAATTCCGAGAAATAAGTCAGAATTGCGAGTTTTATCATGCTGACTTTATAACTCGGAATTATGAGTTTATATCACAATTCTGAGAAAAAAAGTCCGAATTGTGAGTTTTTATCATGCAATTCTGACTTTATAACTCGTAATTGCGAGTTTTATCACACAATTCTGATAAATAAGTCAGAATTGCGAGTTTTAATGACACAGTTCTGACTTTATAACTTATAGTTGTGAGTTTATATCATGCAATTCTGACTTTATAACTTACAATTATGAGTTTATATCACAATTCTGAGGAAAAAAAAAGTCACTTCTGACTTTATAACTTGTAATTTAGACTTTTTTCACAGAATTGTGTGATAGAAATATATTATAACTTGCAATTGCAATATATACCATTAGTATATATCATACAAGCATATATTATCAGAATTATGAGATAAAATGTCTAAATAACCTTTTTTTTATTTTTTAATCAGTGCAGCAGGTATGGCGTTTCAGTATGCCATTACGTCAGTCGCCATACCCTAGCCCAGTCTTGATCTTGATTTTCATAAAATGTTAAGTGCAGTCTGATAAAGCCACAATACCAACTCTGACCACGCAGTGTTTAATTATTGAAATTATTGAAATGCCGCGGTATTTTTTATTCACCAAAACTGCACCGGAAACAGGCTTTCATATAATACAGATCAACATGACACCAGCATTCAGCGTTGGCATAAATGTGAACTATGCCTTTAAGAAAGCAGGTTAGCACTGCAGATTTGCTGTGGTTAAGGGGAATTACAGTACATATCCTCTAACTTGACTTGGATAGCATCCATGTTTGGTTGTATAAAGCCAGAGGGAAACTAAATCTGTTTTTCAGTATGTGATGTATTATTTTTCTGTCATAACAGGGCACCTCTTTCAGATCATATCTGCCTAATCCCTAGCAACAGCAGGGGTTGCTGAAGTGTTGCAACATCCTTCATCAATTAAAAAAGCACTCGCTGCCATTTTCCATAAACTGGCAGAAATTACGTAAACATGCATCATTAGAGCGAAAGCTGCCAAAGACCCTATTACACTAAAGAAGCCCAGCCCATCACCAGCTCCCCTTCCTCATATTGATCCATTATAAATAGCGCACAGCGCATTGGGACACGGAGCCATTTGGTGTCTCTTGTCTTTCAACCTCTCCAATCATTTCCTCATGTTTGTTTTTACCATCTCCATCTCCCTCCCACAGATGAGGCTATTGATATTAATGAGATGCAAACAACTGAAAGTATTACCATCGCATTTGTAAAATTTTTCTTTCTTGAAATTGACTCTGAATTGTTTGATGTTGACACATCGTTGCTACATCCTCATCGTAACACACGGTTTGTCAGCAGCAATCTGAGGTTCTCACTTCCTGTGAGCTTTCCCGTCAGAAGCTCTCCATCTCACTTTCAAATGTAGGAACATCTATGCCGCATCTCTTTCCTTCCAAAAAAGAAGTGAGAATCAATAATCAAAGTCTTTTTCGGGCCAAGCCCAAAGGCTGTACGTTCTTCATGCTCTCTGAATCACTTGGATCACTCAATCTACAAAAAAAGTTGTTTTTTTACATGTTGCTTGACAGGAGGCAGCCTATATGGTTTCCTTGAAAAGCTTCCATGGAGAACACATAAAGGTTTCACACACCGTGCCTTTGTAAGGTTAACACAACATCCATAGCTGCAAATCATTAACACCATACTGTATAATCGCTGATGAAAGGACGTTTTACTCAAGGCATTTGGTTCTCAGATTTTTCTGTGCGTATAATCGCTATAGATCTTTACTCAAATGCTCATCAAGGCTGCATTTACTTGATCAAAAATACAGTAAAAACAGTGATATTGTGAAAATGACACATTAAAATACTGGTTTCATATATTTTAAAGTACATTTTAAAATAATAGGACTAAATTACATTTGAATATATATTAATTTTTTTTGATAATTAAAAAAAAACAACTTCATTTTCACAATATTGCTATTTTACTGCATTTTTGTATTGAGCATAAGAGACTTCTTTCAAATACATTAAAATCTTAATTATTCCAAACTTTTGCCTTCTTTTATATACAGTCAAATTCTTCAGGAACTTATTATGTGAGTATTACTCTCCACATTCATTTTTACAGCAGTATCATTGCCTACAATTGTCTCATTTTCTTCTATTTTTACCCCTCCTATAAAGATTATAGGAAAAACATCAGAGATCAAGTTCATACTGCTTTGAATAAGCAACCTCTGAGCAATAAAACGTTCCTCTGGGCAGTTGTGCATAAGCTTTATCCATTCTTAAGAAACAAATTAAAGATCTTCTGCAGCTAATAGTTAGGCCTTTGAGAGTTTATCATAATGAGCCCTGATAATTTGGTTAGAGTTTTGGTATATGGAAATAAATTTGCACTGTAAGTCAACCTCTGTTGAGGCATGTGGTTGTAAAATGTTACATTATCTAAGTTTCTCTAAGCATAAGTCCCAGATGACACTATGCTGGCCAGCGTTTTCTTTATTGCTGCAGGGGTTATACAACAGACGCTGCCCACACTAGCAGGAGAAAGCATCTGTAATGTTAAACCGCTAAAGTGCTAGTTGTCCCAGACCCATCTTTAAGAAATTATTGTCTGCATGCTGTTATCTTGATTCCTTCAAGACCGTACAAAAATTTGCTAGTAAACAGAGTTTCCACTAAAACATAATTACAACAGTGATTATTACTACAATAAAGCTATGCTAACTTCATATTAGCAGCCCCTTGTGAAAAAGAAGTACACTTTTAGACTTTAAACTTTTATCTATCTTTTAGACTTTTAGACTTCTGTCTATCCTTCCATTCGTCTGTCATC
Organism: Cirrhinus molitorella; assembly: GCA_033026305.1. Lineage (NCBI taxonomy): Eukaryota > Metazoa > Chordata > Actinopteri > Cypriniformes > Cyprinidae > Cirrhinus > Cirrhinus molitorella. The sequence continues at coordinate 12,719,122 of CM065131.1, forward strand.
CATGTGTTCATCTATCAGTCTGTCCATCTTTCCACCCCTCCATCCGTCCATATGTCCCTCTATCTATCTATCTTTCTATCTATCTATCTATCTATCTATCTATCTATCTATCTATCTATCTATCTATCTATCTATCTATCTATCTATCAATATACTAGACAGATAGATAGACAGGGGGACATATGGACGGACTGACGGATAGACAGACAGATAAATGGACAGACGAACAGTAGGATAGATCTATCTATCTATCTATCTATCTATCTATCTATCTATCTATCTATCTATCTATCTATCAATATACTAGACAGATAGACAGACAGATAGATAGACAGGGGGACATATGTACGGACTGACGGATAGACAGACAGATAAATGGACAGACGAACAGTAGGATAGATATATGGATCTATCTATCTATCTATCTATCTATCTATCTATCTATCTATCTATCTACTGGACAGATAGACAGACAGATAGATAGACAGACGAACAGAAGGTTCCTTCTGTCTGTCCGTCCATCTATCCGTCTGTCTATTCTTCTGTTTATCCTTTATCTGTTCATCCATCCATCCATCCATCTATCTATCCTTCTATCCCTCTGTTCGTCTGGCCGTCCATCCATCAGTCTGTCTGTCTATCCGTCTGTCCATCCATCCGTCCATATTTCCCTTTGTCTATCTATCTGTCTGTCCATCCATATGTCCCTCCATCCATCTATCTATCTATCTATCTATCTATCTATCTATCTATCTATCTATCTATCTATCTGTCTGTCTGTCTGTCTGTCCGTCCGTCCGTCCGTCCGTCCGTCCGTCCGTCTGTCCATCTGTCCATCTGTCTGTTTATCCTTTATCTGTTCATCCATCCATCTATCTATCCTTCTATCCTTCTGTTCATCTGTCTGTCCATCCATCTATCTGTCAGTCTATCTATCTATCCGTCCGTCTGTCATATGTCCCTTTGTCTATCTATCTGTCTGTTCATCCATATGTCTGTCTATCTATCTATCTATCTATCTATCTATCTATCTATCTATCTATCTATCTATCTGTCCGTCCGTCCGTCCGTCCGTCCATCTGTCTGTCTATCTATCTGTCCGTCCATCCGTCCATCCATATGTCCCTTTGTCTATCTATCTATCTATCTATCTATCTATCTATCTATCTATCTATCTATCTATCTATCTATCTATCTATCTATCTATCTATCTGTCCATCCATATGTCCCTATTTACTAGACAGATAGATAGATAGATAGATAGATAGATAGATAGATAGATAGATAGATAGATAGATAGATAGATAGGGGGACATATGGATGGACAGATAGACAGACAGTCTGTCCATCCATCTAAACAATGTCACAGTTCATAAGCACATTGTTTTAATTCAGTGCAGTTATTTTCAGTGGGTCTGTAGTGAAATATAATGACAGACCTGTGGATACCTGAATTGTTACCTGTCATCTGCATAAGTGCTGAATGTTTATATGTTTAAAAATCAGTCACTGACTTTCACCCAAATGCACCACAGTCTCTGACCTTTATCGGTGCTCAGGGCAAAGGCGAAGTCTAATCGGCACATTACTATTCCAGGCATCTCCTTCCTGGCATTTGATCAAATGGATGTCCATTTAGACAAGCAGCCCTGGGACCCTGTGTCAAAATGTCAGCTTATTATCTGTTTGGAGACCACCAAGCTCCAATACAGGCTATATTCATCCTCCACCTTGAAAAGGACATCGCATTTTTTCATGCTTCTTTGTATTTGTTGCAGCAGTTGTCTCGCCACCAGAACTCTTTAACTTAAATAACTGAACCTGCTACCAACTATTGACTCTAAAGTTCACCATTGTTGCTTTCTTTCTCATGAAGCATTTGAAACGGTTATCCGTTCTCTTCTTGTGGCACGCTTGACTTTGTCAAATGTCTTTGGTGTGCTAGCGTGTGTGGGAGTCCATTTCTGTCCGTTTGATTTCTCTACACAGGCATAAACAAGCTCTCAAAGGAGAGCGCTAGATAGCATCTTCCAGCCCTCACCTCTTCCCAGCTGATTTAGTTTGGACACAAAGCGTCGAGACACTGACACTACAAACCAGTGTCTCTCTCCATTAAGAGGATAAATGAATCTATCTCTTCATGTCTATATTCATTCTCTGTTGTGTAGGAGAAAGGAAATGCTCATTTCTGTTTACCCAAGCAAGCTAAATGAAAGTGGATGGGGTAGAATTGGCTCTCCTGAACAGACCGTCGTGCCCAAATCTGAAGGGAGATGCCACGCACAATGTTTGTGCGTGTGTGTGTGTGTGTGTGTGTGTGCATAGTGTGGACCAGGGTCAGAAAGGCCCGTTGGCTTCAGCGCTGTGTTAGTATAAAGGAAGCTAGATGAAATCTGACTGATGTCTTCATCTTTCTCATGTATATTAACCAGCTCCGTCTTCAGAGATGCTGAGTTGATAAAGCCATCCAATATAGCAGAATCTCCACTCAAGATAAGGGGCTTTAGCAAATTTTACACTTGCTTGTCTTTATGTGTGTATGTTAAATATGTTTTGAGTGACATTATCAACTCTATATATCATGGATAGTTATTAGAAGAGACTGGACGGGAGAGGTAAAAGGCCATTTCCCAATAAAATGGGCAGCCTAATGCTTTTTGATTCAAAAGGTGTCCAAAAAGTCATTGTTAATAAATTCCCAAATCCCAAATACTTTTCAAAACAAAGTGTCACAGCATTTAATTATCCTATGTGAAAAATAAATGTTTAATTTTATTGAAAATTTACTAGCATTGTTCTTATAGTAATAGATACATTTATATAGTCTCTATACACTTTTGTATAAAATGAATAAAATTGAAATCTAATAAAATAAATAATGAGCAAATAATGAGTAACAATACCAAATAATAAAATAAAATAAAATAAAATAAAATAAAATAAAATAGAAATCTAATGAAGGCAGTAACAATACCAATGAAAAGAAAAGAAAAGAAATGAAAGGAAAAGAAACCAAGAAAAAGTTAATTAAAATTAAAATATTACAAAAATATTACAAACAAAAAATAAATAAATAAATAAAATAAAATAAAACAAATGATGAGCAAATAAATAAAGGCAGTAACAATACCAAATATATAAAATAAAATAAAATAAAATAAAATAAAATAAAATAAAATAAAATAAAAAAACAAGATAAAACATTATAAAACAAATAATGAGAAATAAACAAAGAGAGTAACAATACCAAATAAAATAAAGTAAAATAAAATAAAATAATAAATAATGAGCAAATAAACAAAGGCAGTAACAATACCAAATATATAAAATAAAATAAAATAAAATAAATACAAAAAATTAAAATAAAATAGTAAAAATAATTAAATAAAACAACAACTAATAGCAATAAACTGAGAGGAACACAATACCAAATATACCATGAAACATATTTACAAAAATAAAATAATTGAAATGTACAATACAAGACAGTGTACAGAATATTCAAACACATTACAGAAATATACAAAACAATTGTACCTTGGTATGTACCGACACTGAAAGAGTAAGAGACAGAGAAAGAGACTTGAAAACGTGAAAAAAAGTAATATAAAACCCCAAATAAAGCCCAAAAATCCAACAAGCTCTTCTTTGATGAAATAATACTCTTTTTGCAGTTACACTAACAACATACTCCAAAACAATTAGCATAATTTACAGCCATATGGTTTATTATCTCCTGGGTCAGCATATGGAGAACAAAATGGGGGAAGCTTCAACACAAATTTAAACAAAAACAGCTCCGCTTCTCTCTCACCGTCTGCCTGCCAAACTCAAGCTGCTACAGGGGATAACGCTCCTGCGTTACACATGACGCAATTATCAACAGCACTAATGAAAACACTAAATCATTTCATATCCTATTATAGACAGGAATCCATCGAAATAACCTAAACAAACACCTCGTCCGTACATTTGTGTCTCCTGCTGGGTGTCTAGTCGAGAAAAGCAGTGAAATAGTGTCCAAAACCCATTTATCTTTCTTGAAATTCAAATAAATGAGGAATAAATAAACAGTGTTCAGCATTCAATGATAGAGCCGGACTGATATTAATCTGAAACTGTCACTCTGACAGACACAAGTAACAATTTTCCACAAATCATTACACCACCCGTGAGCCCATATATGTCAGCTCAATGAGCGGCTGCGTCTCCGTCAAACACACAAACGATGAACTATGGTAAAGACAGAAGGAGGGGGTCTGAAGTATATAGGTAGCCTCCATATATAGAGAGGTAAATTAACTGTAGTCCTGTCACATTGCGAGACGGCACAGCGCCATGGGGACAGCAGGGCACCGTAATGCTGGAAAAATTGCCCCTTGGCCATGGAAACATTGTTTTGAATCATGGTCGAGCAGGATATAATACAGATGGGTGGAAATAATGGAATGATAAAGGTGGAGACAAACAAAAAGGACAGGTTTAAAGCATGAAAAACATGAAAGTAATAAAAATGCTTCATGAACGTGGCATGAGATCAGGCCAACCTGCACTCATGTCAGCCAGTCCAATGTCAGGAAAAAATAAACCTCAAATAAAACATTTTTATACACAAAATACTATTATCACAATACAGAATATCTCATGAAAAAAGTTACTATCATGGAAATAATATTTACAACTTTATGTAAGTGCAAACTTAATGTTGGGTTTTACACTTCGTTATTTACAATTAAAATGACACTGTATTATTTTTTATTTTTTTTATTTATATGTAATACAATTAGCTGAAAACTTTAGAGTGCTTTTTTAACCCACTTAAGTAAGGTTTAAATAGATCTGTATATATATATATATATATATATATATAATTTCATAATCACTTCTATTGTCATATTTTTAAGAATTTTCATCTGAATTTTGAAATATGCATTCAGGGTGCATTCCTATGGTTGGTCTCTTGGTCATTTAATTTATATTTTATTTTATTTTATTTTATTTTATTTTATTTTATTTTATTTTATTTTATTTTATTTTTTCTTTTTTTCTTTTTTTGGCTTATTTATTTATTTATTTATTTATTTATTGGTTTATTGGTTTATTGGTTTATTGCATTTACCTGTGGCTTATGTTTTATTTCAATTTATATAAAATGTAATTAATTTAATTTAATTTAATTTAATTTAATTTAATTTTATTTTATTTTTTGTTTATTGATTTGCCTATAGCTTACATTGTAATTAACTTTATTAAAAACCCCTATAATAATTATTTGATTTGATTTGATTTGTTTTATTTTATTTTATTTTATTTTATTTTATTTTATTTTATTTTATTTTATTTTATTTTATTTTTGGTTTATTGAATTTGCCTGTAGCTTACATTTTATTTCATTTTATATACAATTTCTGTAATAATTTTATTTAATTTTATTTATTTATTTATTTTTTTATCATTGGTTTATTGAATTTGCCTGTAGCTTACATTTTATTTCATTTTATATACAATTTCTGTAATAATTATTTTATTTTATTTTATTTACATTTTAATTCACTTTATATAGAATCTCTATATTAATTAAATTGTAATTATTAATTTAATTAAATTTAATTAAATTTAATTTAATTTAATTTAATTTAATTTAATTAATAATAATTATAAATTATAAAATATAGATTATAAATTATATAATTATAAATAATAATTATTTTATTTTAATACTTATTATATTTTTATTATAATTGTATTTTATTTTATTTCATTTCATTTTATTTTTTATTTTATTTTTGTTTTGTTTATTGCATTTGTCCATAGCTTACATTTTATTTCACTTTATATAACATTTATGTAATAAGTTTTATTTTATTTTATTTTATTTT